>BEXV01000998.1:130940-150585 GCA_003118195.1 Hemicentrotus pulcherrimus
TTGTAGTAGTAGAAGTGGTGGTAGTAGTAGGTAGTAGTAGTAACAATAGTAATGTAATTAGTAAGTACTATCACCAGTTGTAGCAAGAGTATTATTGTTTTCTTTATTATATTTGTTATTATTGCTATTACTGCTATTGTTATTTTTCTATAAAATTGTCATTCCTCTGTAGGTATCAAGAAGCCTTACCCTACTTTGTTCATGCCTGTAAGCTCAACGAAACATTTGATCCGCCAGACACCAGCAAGAGGATGGACAGCAAGCTACTAGAATACTTCAGGAGACATTGTTTAATAGTAAGTCACAGGAAAGTGTTTCGATCACCAAAATATGTTGTGCTCTATATGTCATGGGTTCCATGTCTTGTTACTATATCCATAATATAAACTTCAAATGTTAATTCTGTTAGGAGGTATAGTAAGTTTAAACACACTCTAGGCGGTGTCGCACAGAGGCCAACTGTCTGGGAAATTGCTGTCTAGATAAATATTTATCTAAATAATTGACTGTCTGTCATCAATTATCCCATGAAAAAAACCTGCCAAAACATCCTACGACAAACAAACAAAGTTCTCCCTTATCAAGATTTTTCACAGGATTTTTTGAGGAATTTTTTGAGGGATTTTTCTGTCTGTCACCAGTGTTGAAATTTATCAGTCTACTTTTAGCTTAATGATTGGCAGGTATACAGTTTTTAACGCGCTATCATATCCTGCGCACAATTATATTAGCGTGCATTTTATGAGACTCGTTGATTGCGCATTACTTTTGATTGACCGTTTGATGTCACAATGCTGATCTACCTGAACGGCGCATTCGCAATTGCCCATCAATTATCCAGTCAATAGTTATCTAGATAATTCTTAGCCTGTCTGTCAGCTACGTATGTAAATTATCTAGATAGCTATTATCTAGGTAAGTTGAGATGGATCAGGAAAATTGTGTCTGACACCACCTTCTAAATGAACATAAAATCAACTTGTATGAGTATGAGCGATCGTTTTTCCTTAATGCGCTCTCATAGAGTAGGATGCGCACGTTGGGCTTTTAAGTTGTCCTCTATTTTCTTCATACTCCTTAAAATGGTAAGCCGTAGAATGCCAGGTAAACTAAAACATATGTTTTAATGTTTGTTTGATACATTCTAGCAATACATTTATTATTTCTTTCAGCTGATCGGTACACTTGAACTTTCCAGTGCTTTAGGAACTTAGGGACATCTTAATTAGTGAATTAGTGTTTGCAAACTTTCCTGTGTTTTTTCAAACTTTCTCTCGCAAAACTTGTTTTCATCTTAGATGCGAAGGAGATACAGGGGCAGATGGTGTTGTGTTATTATATGCATATTGGGTTTAATTCATTTCATAATGAATGAAGTCATTGGTAAGGCTATTTCTTGATCATCATTTTAGAGGTATTGAGACTACTTTTACATGGTTGTGCAAAGTACTAAAATGTACTATACTCTGTTTGTACTTTTTCAGCAACTCAATGAGCAGTGCGCCACAACCTTTGATGCAGGCGAAGAACAGGAAGCCAGCGCTAGCCTGCAGGTGATGAGCGAACTGGTTGTGCCTTGCACCAGTCTGCTGGGATCCAACCCAGGCGACGATGCGCAGGCCGTGGAGGAGATCAGGGGAAGATGGTGCTCGTATCTTGGTCATGACCTACCTGGTAAGTTCCATACACATGGTTTTGATGTGGGGAGGGGGAGGAGGGAGGAGGGAGGGGCATTAGGAAGGGGTGAGCTGTGGAAGAGATCAGGTGGAGATGCTGTTTGTATCTTGGACATGACTTCAAAAATAAAGGGGGAGGAGAAGTCAAAATTTGAGTGGCAAGGTTTTATCACCACACTGACAGTATACATGTAATGGTAAAGTGGGTTGCAGTCAAAGAATTTCAGGGTTGGAGGGGGGGGGGGGAAGGGGGATATAAAGGAATGCGTCCAATTATGTTTACACATTAACTTTTCAACAGATCTTGTTGGATAAATAACTTGAGGTTCTCTTGAATTTCGTTCCTGCTTATAACATTCTCTATGTCTTACAGGTAAATTGCAGGACAAACTCCAAGACCTCTTGTCACGGCTCCTGGATGGCTCCTCGGACGGTCTGACGGTCAAGACACCGCCCCTCATCCGCGCCCAACGAACGGTCAACCACAGTCAGGAATTTAGAAAAAGCATGCAACTCATCAAGAGCTTTGAAGAGGCAGGTCAGGGAGAAGACTCATCATAGCACAGAGCCATCACCAGGGATCCGTTTCACAAAGCCTTTTTTTTTCAATGACAAATGACAAAAATCAGTGACGAATCCGCTGATGACCAATCAGAAGCAAGGATTTCACTAGCTTATAACAAAAACTGTCATTTGTCACCGATGACAAGTTCTGTGAAACGTCCCCCCAGGTTCATAGATGACGAGTCTGCCAGGGAAAGATTGCTGAATTGTACATCCATGCAGAACTCTTTTTGATACAGAGTATCCAAGCAGCAGGCTACAGAAGGAATTGTCACAGCAGTAAGTCAGGAAGTCATCTTTGAGTACTTTGCCAGGGAACGCTTGGTGAATTACAGATCAATGCAGAACTCTTTCCGATACAGAGTATCAAACAAAGCCGACAGCAATTGGACTTAGCACAAAGCCATGACGTTTGTATTTGAGGACTCTGCCAGGCAATTCTTGGTGTATTGTAGATCCATGCAGAACTCTTTCTTTTTTGATACAGAGTATCGAAGCTGCAAACAAGGGAAGGAATTGTCAAACAGTGAGCCATGAAGTTTATATTTAACGATTCTGCCAGGAAATTCTTGGTGAATTGTAGATCCAAGCAGAACAGAGTATCTAAGAAGGCAGGCCAGGCATGGCATCGTCATAACAGGGAGCATTCAGGTTCATATTTCACTGGTCTGTGATATAACTGTGGGCCAATCCATTGCTTACAAGAAGTAGGTGATTCCCCTTTAAAGCCTGTCTGTACTAGTTTGGCTAGGGGGATTAGACCACCCTGCAAGGTCACTGGACAGGTGGTTATCTCATCAAATCACCTCTCAATTAACATAAGAAAAAGAGGATCACGGGGGACCAACAGGCATCGATTAGGCATTGTTTGCTATGTGGAGGGCGCAAGTGGCTATAAGTAGTGCAGTGGGGCTTTAAGCTTTTTGGAATAGCAAGAAATAAGCAGTCAACAGGTCAAGTTTGCATCAAGGGACCCGTTTCACAAAGCCTTTTTTCAATGGCAAATGACAAAAACTAGTGACAAATCTGTTTATAACCAATCAGAATCAAGGATTTCAGTAGCTTATAACAAAAACTGTCATTTGTCACTGATGACATGTTTTGTGAAACGCCCCCCAGGCAGAACTCTTTTCAGTACCACGTATCAGACAAACAAGCAGCAAAGGCAACTTTTCAGGGTGAACTCGAGCAAGTTTTAATAGTTTCTAGATCGTTATATTTTGAATGATTTTTAAACGTGTCCTGGGTAAATTTTGGGTCAAGGTTAAACTCTTGTTGAAACCAAGCTTTGGAGCAACAAACAGGAAAAAGGCCTTGTTAGGAAGAGCCTTTGAGCAGAACCGTTTACCCAAGATAGTGAGTTTCAGGCAATGTCATTTTGAGTTCATACGGTTTGTTGCTTTCTTCTCACTTGGAAAGGACTTTTAATTTCTTTGTGATTCTGTTTTTAAAACAGTGTCAAGAATACGATGACTATATGAAGAGATGTGAAGGCATTGGGATTGATAGGACCCTATAACAAACTTATTGCGAATTAGTTCAACAGCACTATTGAGCATGGTGCTAATGACTTTTAATGGAAATCCATTCTAGGGCCATTTCAATAACTTATTGGTTTGCTCATAGAAATCACGTCTGGATGATATGAGAGGTGATTACAAGAATCTCATTTCAATTATATAAAGATTTTAACCCAAAAGGAGCTGAATCCATTTTGTAAAATTCAGAGAAAAAAGAAATGGTTTACCAGATTTTGTACAGGCGTGTATTAAAGGAAAAGTGATATTCATAATTGCTCCCAAAATTTTGCTAAATAGTTTTGTTGAAAGATGGTTACTTAAGTAAACAATGTTCTGATATCAATAACTAAAATTTCATCAAAAGTGGATTTAGCTCCTCTTGCAATGAAGCTCTTCATATGCTGCCCTAGGATATTGAAATTGGCCTTGAGGGGATTTCTATTCATGAAAGTTTTGCTGTCATGTTAGTGGTGTCAAACAATTTGTATCAAGAGCCAAGAAAGAACAATTTATAATTAAAGCTATGTTTCAGTAATCACAGCAATGAGGGAACGTATAATGTGACCCTTTTGAATAACAACAACAACAGGATCACAAGCACCACCAACACAAAAATTGCTACTACCATGTTTTACTACACCAACACTAGATGAGAAAGGTAGTTGAGAAGTCAACGTAGGGGCTGATGTTTTACCAACATGTTTTGTTTATTTTTACTGTAAAGTTCAGAATTGTGCCCTTTTCAACAAGTCAAATTGTGGTTATTCGTAAATTCTATTCATTGACTTCAAAACACTGTAATTAAAAACTATTGATTTCTTGGCATTTATAAAAGCAGGGCTATGACAAATATTGGATTATAATATTAAAAAAAACCCTGATTCATTGGTCAAATTTTGAAGCCAATTGAAGTCTTATGCACAATCATAAACCTTGAATGCGTTTCTTTTAGTACATGTTTTGTCATGATCTCGGGTGCACATGCATGTAATGTATAATTATGAATGTCTAGTCGTTATTTATTTCTCTATTTATTTCATGTGAGATAACTTCTCGGGTAGCTGGTAGAACGGCCTTAGCATGTACGTATGCCATGAAGCCAATTTCTTGTAACTTGCTTCTAAAGTTTAAACTGCTCTGTATACTGTACATGTTGTACTGTTTTGAATTGACAGGGATTTCTATATTTATTGGATACCAGTAATGAAAAAGTGAAGACATATGGTAACTACCCTAATTTGAGTACCGGTATTTTTTAATCAAATCAGTAAAACAAAATTTAAGTTACAGGCAATTTCATCATTACCCTCATTTCATTCTAAATTGTCATGCCTGGCAACGACACAATAGGTCTGTTTTCATCAGCTCAAATTTACCAAATAACCCGTTATTTCAGACTCTGGATATTATCCCGAAGCTCAAAATTGTGTCTTCACCAGACCGATACGTTCATCACAAACTAGCTCAGATGACACAAATTGGCCCACTATATCCTAAATGCTAGGATATTTTGAGAACACGCCCCAAGACCAAGATTTCTGTGGATATTTTCTAGACCAAATATCCTGCTAATTGCAAGTTCGGGCTGATGAGGACGCAACTAACTAGTAAATTTGCAACTAACAAGTAAATTTGAGATCAGGATAGTTGAAATAGCAGGTTACTTAGCAAACTCGAACTGATGAGGACAGGCCAAATGCTCTCATAAATGAATCGGCTCTACCAAATAATTGGGCTGTCTCTATTATATTCATTATGGCTATGTTTAGGTTATGCTGCTTGAATGACTATCAGTTTACTTTAAGACGGTACAAAAGTGTTTTACGAGGAGCTTATTTTATGAGCATACAGTAGATATTTGTTCATGTGCACTTATGATCAAAATATTCCAGATTTATAGGGCTGTAGAGTATCCAAAAACCACATTTGTTGCAGTAAGTCATTATGATATAGATAGAGACAAAGGGCAAGGGTCATATATTTTGCATCCAAAGTCTGAGGTTTAGCGTTATGTTAAATTCAAAAGAAGATTTATGAACAGAGGCACATTGTTTGTCATTGAGAGGAAGGAAGGAGGTACTACAAATTCACTTCCCCTACGTGACCATAATCTGTAGCAGGTTTGGCAAAACATTAAATGCATTGTATTATTAAAGATTTGAGTGAAACACTTTCACTTATCTTTTGAGGGTTAGCAAGAATGAGTTGTTTTGCTTTGTTAAAGATTTGAGTGAAACACTTTCAGCAAAGCAGATAATAATAATAATAATAGCTAGTTCTTATATAGCGCTTTTCAAGACCGAAGGCCCTCCCAACGATGATAATTGTATTATGCCAATACATCTCTGTGCATCAAGGTACAGTGTTTCTGAAGAGAATTAGAAACAAATGCCGTTGCTGGACACAAGATGCCAGCTTTCGTGCTTTTGGCTGACATCAGGTCCTTTAACTTCTTTCTTCTTCTTCTTCCTTGGTAAATGCAACTTCATACAACGAAGATTACGCACTGCAGTGTGGTGTGTGCCATGTCTGAAATGTGTGTAGGCTTCAATCCAGGTGCAAAATATATATATATACAGTGATGTGCTGTTAAAAAAAGTGGACAGCGATGTGCTGCCATCAGTTGGATGCTTCCTTCAATGCCCTTTTAAAGGCATCCAGAGAAAGGAAGTCTGCAGGGTCCTTCTTGAGGATGTTCCACTCTCTACTGGTACGAGGGAAGAAGGATGAGAGGAAAGTCTGGTTGTTGCAGTAAGGTGTCCAAAAGCGAGAGCTGTGTCCCCTGGTGTGTGATGATGATTCTGTTAAGAACTGGTTCCAGTTAATGTCAACCATGTCATATCTGATCCTGTAGAGCATCGACAGTCGTTGTTGTTGACGCCTACTTTCTAGAGAATGCCATTGAAGGTCTCTCAGTAGCGACGTTACACTGGATCTTCGATCATAGGTACTGGTGACAAAACGGGCACTGCTTCTCTGGACCTGCTCAATTTTCTTGATGTTGCGTTGAGTGTGGGGATCCCACGCTGCAGCAGCGTATTCAACAATCGGTCTCACATAGGTCTTGTAGGTGGATTCCTTGATTGTTTTGCTGCAGTGGTAGAGGTTGCGGCTCAGGAAAGCTCGAGTAGAATTGGCTTTCTTGACAGTCTTGTCGACATGGTCGTTGAAGTTAAGCTTGTTGTCAACATTCAACCCAAGGTACTTGGCAGATTTAACCTCTTCTAAAGTTTGTCCGTGGATGGTGTAGGATGCTTGTATAGGTTGCCGTTTGTTTGTGACACGTACAACTTGACATTTAGATGGGTGGAATTGCATTAGCCATGTCTTTTCCCATTTCTGTTCAAGACATTTAGCCTACATGCTTGATAATCAAAGGAATACACAAGGCTCCAATAAGCCACTTTTACAAATGACCTCCAAACATCCACAGATCTTTTACACATGGAGACTTCCCACTTTGTGCATATTAGTACAATCACCGCAAAAGAAGCTCCATGACTACCTTTTTGTTGCCAGCTAAAAAAGAACACATGTACTTCCACTTGCCTATAAAGGAATGTACTACCGGTGCATACATGAATAACTGATTACATAACTTTCATGAACACGCATCCAGCAATAATCCAGTTCATAATTTGCAGTCTCAGCATGGGCAAATGAAGGTCATGGCAGGCCAAATTGTGAAACACAGTGACAAAATACTGGATACGTGCTCATGAAAGTTATGTTATCATTATTCGTTTATGCACAAGCAGTGCACTCCATGATACACAGGTGGAAGTATACTTTGAAAAGGGGAAACAAAGGCTATTTATGTAGCACCTCCATCGCTGCAAGAGTGATTATTTCAAAATGCACAAAGTGGGACCTCTTCATGTTTTGAAGGTCCATGGATAGTCAGGGTCATTTGGGACATGTGCTAACCGTGAACTGGTTTATTGTCTCGATGGGTTTTACGGTTTTGTACAAATGTCATTTAGCTACCCATGTGCTGATACAATGTCGTATCCAAATTGGCTTATTGGTATATGTTTTGGGTCCCATTTCATCCCTTTTTTTAATTTTGAAAGAAACTGTGATACTCTAATTAGTGTTAAAGGAAAGAAAATGCATCACTTGCTTGGAGAGTTGGCCTTTTTGCTAGTGATTAAAGAGAGGCTTATTAATACTTTTATACATCGCGTGTAGATAAGTTAAACGTATTCTTATTTCATGAAATGACATGTGGATGTTTTCTATGTAAAGAATTAGATATAAAAGATGTATGAATGCAATTAATTTGTGGAGAAGATAAAGAATATGTTCTATCCAATTTGTTTCTTTTTGAATAAAACTAAATTGAACTTAACATGTGAATTTGACATTTTATTTAATAGTTGCGAAATTGGCTTAAAAACTTGGTGATTTTTAAAATATTTATTCATTAATATTCTGTTTTCCTGATTTGTGTTTGTATGCATTCTTGATATGGAGATTTTATGTTGAAAGAAATTATGACTTTATATTGTATTATAATTATAAGTAATTGGGTTATATTTGAAACCAGTTTCCAAATAATCTCCCCCACTCTTGTTGTAACTAAGACAAAGTCTTACTTAAAGCCTATCTGAACTATTTTGGCCAGGAGGGATTAGACCTCCCTGCCTGGTCACTGGCAGGTGGTTAATACATGTATATCATCAAATCAGCTCTCAACTAACATAAGAAAAAGGGGACTATTGGGGACCGACGGTCACCGCCTCAGCATTATTTGCTATATAGAGGGTGCTTGTAGCTATAAGTAGTGCAGTGGGGCTTTAAAGACAACTCAATATTTGTAATTTGATTTGTTTACATGGGATAATTACTTTAGAAACCAAGACAAAGTCCCAGTTAAAGATGACAACAATTTTGTAATTTTGACTTCAATTGTTCACATGTGACAATTATAATTATTACTTTAGAAACCAAGACAAAGTCCTAATCAAAGATGACAAAATTTTTGAAATCTTTACTTCATTTGTTTACAATTGATAATTACTTTAGACACCAAGACAGTCCAATATAAAGATAAGTCAATATTTGTCATCTAATTACTTTCGTTTATGCGTGGTAATTAAGTCAGTTTCATGCTCTGATGCTTAACTTCTTTAACACATAATCTTGACTATACCAGTGATGCTGACACAAAATAGTTTTTATTCAAGTTGCGTCTTCTCTGAAACCATATAATTATGTTTAGATTTAAAATACAACTGAATCAAAATGACTGCATGAATGTTTTACCCTATAAGGTTGTACTTGAATATGAAACGATGAGGTACTTGTAGATTTCCACAACATGAAAAGAAAACATAGATTGTACAGAAACATAAAACAACACATATCAGTAATATGAATATGAAACCATATAATTATTTTTATATTTATAATACACTGAATCAAAATGACTATGCATGATATTTTTACCCTTTCAGGTTGAACTAAAATACGAAACAATGAGGTACTTGAACTCTTTTACAAAATGAAGAAGAAGAAAAAGGAAAACCGAAAACAAAATTTACAATAATAAGATTATAAAAAAGTAAAATAGATGATGGGAAATGAAACAATATATAAATGTAGTTCGGAATAAGAATTTATTTATTTTTGAAATAAATTTTCAACAAGAGCCTTTTATGAGTTGGTCCGGCTATAAAGCGTTTATAGTGGTTTCAAGATGTACATTTGCAAACATTCAGCCCAAGTGATGTAAAAGAGTACCTGGCAGGAATTGATTCCTTGAAATGCTAGAGCGCCGTATTGACCGCCTTGCTAAAGCCAGGAAATAATCGGGGCAGCGGCGGGAGGGTCACGACGTGGCGGACATGTGCGCTTTATAAGGATGCCCCATTATTATTACTAATATTATTATTAAGACGCATCATGCAATCTGCATTAATAAAAAAGTAACCAGTGACGAACAGGCAACCCGTTTCACAAAACCTCTTTCCAATGACAAATGACAAAAAACACTGATAAATCTGTTGATGACCTATCAGAAGCAAGGAGTTCTCTAGCTTATAACAAAAACTCTAATTCATCACTGATGACTGATAAGTTTTGTGAAATGGGGCCCTGGGTTTGCCGATGATTTTAATTTATACGGTGCGTTTATTAAAAAAAAGTTAATTCTAGAAACAGGTAAGACTAGATGTTGCACCCTTTCAAAATATCTGCCTCAGTCACACCAACAAGACCGACACCACAACGGCCACAAGGACTACAAACAAAGCATAACATTACAATACCACTAATTGCCCCCAGGCACANGTACGTGCCCCCCTCCCCCCTCCCCCGTGGCTATGTGCCTGGTAGTGTGGCCGTGGTTTGAGAGTAAGCCTACGTTTGCTCACGCAAGCGTAAAATATCGGCAAATTTAGCGGTGATGTCATTTGATAAAAGAGACCATAAAGCTCTCCACAGCTAGGGCATGAATATTTCTTTAACAATGCAAAATATCTATTTGAGGAGATGTCTTTAGAGACACACCGTGGAGACCTATTCAAACGAGTTTAGACGTACATCGTTCTTACTTTGTAATTAAAGTTCTTGGGATAGATATTCAAAGCTTTTCAAGGTAAATAAACGTTCTCGATGGTACATGTTTGGTTGAAGATTGACTAACACGTCAAAAATATATGCATGAGAGGTGAATGTATTGCATATATTTTAGGTATACGACATGATGCAGTGTTCATCCAATTTTACCTTTAGGACTGATCAAATATGAAGCGTTTCTTATAATCCAACATTGAATTTTTAACGGAAGTGAAAACATAAAACTCAGATCTGCAACAAGATCTTAAGTTGCGTGTGGTATAGATTTTTTTTTTTTTTTTTTTTTTTTTTTTTTTTTTTTTTTAGAAGAGTGTCAGGTGCGACCACCCAACAAATGAACCAATTACCCAGCGGGAAAGGACATTGAATACTAGTGTGCTAAACAACTGTTAGGAATGATGTTCATAGTACTTTGTCCCTATTGGAAAAGCATGGTCGATGAGGGCGCTCCATGTGCATGTGTTGAAGGAATCAATGATTGGAACATAAAAATCTCTTGTCAACGCTGGATAATATTTACCTCACCCGTCCTTTTGTTTATCATCTGGGGTGTTTCACAAAGACTAACATCGAGTTTAAGTTGGACTTAGTTATGGAAGGCAATTCACACCACTGTTTGCTCTCACCATTTACTGGCATCTCAATTGGCCTCTGTACAAATCATGGTCACAAATCTGCAGAATTTACATATTTTGATTATTCATTATTGAAAGAAAAAATATTATCTAGAGATCAAATTGGTGAGAGCAACCAGTGACGTTAATGGCCTGCCATAGTTAAGTCCAACTTAAAGTTGATCTTAGTCTTTGTGCAACTCTCCCCTTGATCTCCTACGGATTAAGATATCATGATATGGTAATAGGTAATAATCAGCGACAAAATGCTGTTTTCATTATAAGGGAAAGTCGATGATGTCTAATTGTTGCTTACCAAGGCTTTCCTTTGTCTACCACGATATTCAAAGCAAGCAAATACTAGCAATTAGGAGAAAAGCAGCAACTTGTTTTGTCCATGTTGTACTTGCTGACTCCTTTGCGTCAGGTACTGGGGGTGGTCTATGGGGAAAGGCGTCAGAGACACAGCATCGCACAAAATAGATGGAAAATGAACCAGTGCAAACATTGAGTTGAATAACTCGCGTATGGGTAGCTCCTATATGCTTAATTAGCGCCGCTGGCAATAACGCAACGTAAATGACACCTCGTGTGTATCGGGCGTCAATCCCAATTCATGTCCTACCTCTTGCATAATAACCAACCAAAATACCGAGAACAGTTTTTTTTTTCCACTTCATGCTTTCATAACCATGCATGTCACCAAAACTATTTCATTCTAATCATCGACATTTCATCATTTTCTTTGCCGCATTCCTTAACGGCACATTGGTGACGACGTAAACGATGATATTCCACCAACATGCGCATATGTCCACTCCAAGTGCAAAGGAGTAGAACTCCTGCGAGACCCGTGCAGACCTGCCCGTAGATTGGAGGATGAAGTAGGTGGTGATTGGCAACCAGGAGACATAGTACGCTATCGTCATGGCAACAATAGTGCGCAGCGTCTTAAGTTGCGCGGAACGACGTGACAGCGCCGATGCTGCTTTGGCTCTAGCATTGTCACGTGACTGTTGGACGATGCTGCTGCCGGATGACGATGCGGTATCGGAGCGAAGTCGCGACGGAGTGATCAAGTGGGCGTCGAGTCGTGAGGAAATGGTGGATATCGCGTCCAAAGCCAGGTGGGAAGATCGGAAATCAGATGCGACGTTGGAACGGGAATTATGTAAGCTGTTTCCACATGACATTAAGGTATCGGCGCGAGCTCTCGACGGACTTGACGCTTGGGCGTCAATAGTCAGATGCGAAAGCGTCATATCGTCTCGGACACTCCTACGAGAGCCATCCAGGCTGCTTCCACATGCCATTATCACATCGGCGTGAAGTCTTACAGGATGTGTCGAAGGTTTGTCTAAAACTTCACTGGAAGGTATCGAATCACATGTTATGTGGACCCGTGGACTTCGTAAACTGCTTGAACATAATGTTGGGGTTCCCACATGTAATCTTGGGAGGCTGGTCAACACTACGTCATGATTTAGATCACAAGGTGTTAAATCGTGATTGATGCTGGAACAAGATGTTTGGACACTGTTTCCCTGTGATTTGGGTGCATTTACATTAAGCTTTAATCCATCTTTATGTATGGTACCCAAAGATACATCAAGCGGTAAATAACATTGAATGGTTTCACGAGAATGCCGGATGCTACTCCCGCAAGATGCTGTAGTATTCGAACGAGGCCGCGACGGACTTGATGAAACTGCATCGACGGCCACCTGAGAGGGCACCAGGTGGCCCTTGGGATCTATACGCCGACGTTAGCGGAGGGCTGCACGCATCATGCAGACATTCGCCATCGTCGACGTCAGCAGAGGAACTGCAATGAAGGTAAATAAGACACCGACCCAGGCCAGATCAGAGCCGCGAATTTGAAATGGGTTTCCTGCACATCGCTCTGTATTGGACTGGAACAAAGGGAAACCTTGGATAGGCAGGATAGGAATCATGGGAAGTATGGACAGTACAAGGATGATAGTTAAACCAATCTTCGCCCGTCGAGGTGTCACAATGGTCGGGTAGCGCAGTGGCCAGTTGATCATGAGGCACCGGTCGACGCTGATGCTGCAAAGGATCCAGGCTGATTGGTAGAGGAAGAGGAAATGCCCTCGCAGGAGGACGGCACAGGAGACCTGGTCCAGCGGCCACACACTGCTCGGCCCCATGATGATGCCGTATACTGCACCGCATACCCCAGCAAACATGTTGACAACAGCAAGAGCTTGATAGAAGAACATTGTGGTCATGTCATAAAGATCTTTATTACGTTTCAGCAGTGCCAGGATGAATGTGTTGCAGGACACCACCAGGAATGCCAAAATGACATACGCCATACATTGGACGACTCGGCGAGCTAAAAGATTACTTGGTATAGGCTCATCGGTTGTTCCCATTGTTAACATCGCCATTGTCGAGTTGGAAAATGAATAGTCTTCCATCATATCAAATTTCGAAGAGCCTCTGATCATTAAATAAAAAATCAATCACAACAAACGAGAAGATTGTGTTAACGCTTTGTGCCATGCATCTGATCTCCGACTAATACATATCACTTCTCGTCGGGTAGTTATACGAAGAAATTCAAGATTTGCAAAGATTTGTTGGTGTTGCACAAAGCAATCCTCCTGTTAGCAGATGACTTTTGTGTTATTCTGGCAAACGAGCGACTGAGTTATGTAGCATTCGTGGCAAAGGTAAGGTTAATTCCATGACTACTAATCAACATACATATCATTGTTTTCTGTCATAAGACATGTTTACAAATGATGCAAAAATGCTCCATGATGTGTCTTTGACGACGATTTGAATATTCAAATATTCCTAGATTCAGATAGTTGTATATTCCAATATGTACATCTTTACTTGTTATATACAGAAGGATGTAGACCGGTGCATCTTAAAAGAACGAATCATACGTCACAATGATTCTCTTTCAGTTACACTCATTTAAGTTATCTTCAAGAGCCTCATTGCAAAACGAAAAATTCTTCAAAATCAGTTCGCGTGGATCGCATTCCACAGAGATAAAGTATTCCCAGAAGAGCAAACGATCTTCGATGAGAAGTACAATTGCAGCATTGCACGTCCTCAGAGAAATGTAAGCAATTACCTTTTCGCTTTTCTTCAAATTCTAAACGGTAATAAATGTGATTCCATACAAGATGCCAAGATGGTAAAGCTTGGGTTGGAGATGGTGAGTTAATATGTGTCATTAAAGTCGTCTTGATTAAGGCGCTAGCAGAAAACAAACATACAATCTCGCATAATTATGTTTGCTCTCGCGCGGGCAAAACAAATCAATCAATACATATTAACACCCCGTTTGCCCCACAGCTTCAGCGCAAATAAATAAATAAAATCGATTAGGTAGACGCTCACCTATGATTAAAGAAGGTAGTGACATTGATTCTAGACAAAAAAATGCAAATGATTCCGTCTCAAGAGAAGGGAGATTTCAAGGATTCATACGTACCAGGATAACCGGGCACTCTCTCCCCATTTAACGCTTAATTAAGGGCAATATAGGGAGCATTGAACAGCATTCATTTTTTTTTTTAAAGTTTGCTTTTTAACTCGAGAGCCCGTCATTTCTGCGATTCTGTCAAGCCCACGTGGTCTGCCTGACCCTCACACACACACACTCTCTCTCTCTCTCTCTTTCTCTCTCTCTCTCTCGAGCTCTTCGCTTCTCTTTACCATTTAAGGAATCTTAAATGAAAGAAAAAAAAGTACTTATTTCAAGTAATGAGATCAGTCAGCAATTCAGCATTAAACACACACACACACCCACGATCCAGAAATATGATACTGTATTTCAGTTTAATGAAATGGCCCATTAGCCTCAAATGACAATCTTGCTTTCTGTTCGTTTTATCTTTTGATTAATGACCAAAAAAATTAAAGCCTCTCTAAAGTGTTGTGAGCACCGACAATTTAATGGCAAAATTTCACCCAAGTTGTATAATGATGTGAAAGAGGATGTCATTTAAGTGATTTGACACACACACTTTTGCAAGGATTTGAAAACAAATATGTTTGGAGACAAATATTGATGAAAGAATACAAAACTGTTGTTTTCTGCATACAACACATTACCCCAATATGTTATTCTGTCATTAATATTTGTCGTCAAACACATTTGTTTTGGAAATCCTTGCAGAAATGTGTGTTGCATGACATCTTCTCTCATATTATCACACAATTTAAGTGATTTTTTTGCCATAATATTTTTGGCAAATTTAGGGCTCCCAACACTTTAGAAGGGCTTTAAGAGCAATCACGATGTTGATTGATCATGTGGTTGGGGAAGGAAGTGAAACTTCAAACGACATATCCCCTTACGTTGCCCTATCGAGTAGTTTCTCTCTTGTGACTTTGTCATTTTTATACAAATCTGCAGTATCATCAACATGTTTTAAGTTTCCACCATTTGGCAGGCGACATTATCTCTCATCGAATCGATTTTGTTTACTAACTTTTGCTTAACGATGTTGAAGTGCGTCTTAAAAACTTTTCTGTGCTTCGTCTTTCTCCATATTTTAGGTAAGAATGATAATCTCTTTTTCACTTTCATCGATGAAGTATTATTATTATTATGATTATCATTATTATCATTATTATTGTTATTATTATTATTCATATTATTATCATTATTATCAATATTATCATTATTATTATTAGAAGTGGTATTAGAGCTAATATAAGTAGCAGCAGCAGAAGTAGTAGGAGTAGTAGTAGTAAAAGTAGATTTAGTAGTATACTAGAAGTAGTAGTAATAGCTTTATAACAGTATAAAAGTAGTAATNGCGAGTAGTTTCTCTCTTGTGACTTTGTCATTTTTATACAAATCTGCAGTATCATCAACAAGTTTTAAGTTTGCACCATTTGGCAGGCGATACTATCTCTCATCGAATCGATTTTGTTTACTAACTTTTGCTTAAAGATGTTGAAGTGCGTCTTAAAAACCTTTCTGTGCTTCGTCTTCCTCCATATTTTCGGTAAGAATGATAATCTCTTTTTCACTTTCATCGATGAAGTATTATTATTATGATTATCATCATTATTATTATTATTTATATTATTGTCATTATAATCAATATTATCATTATTATTATTAGAAGTGGTATTATAGGTAATATAAGTAGCAGCAACAGTAATAATATAGGATTTCTCAGCCAAATTCGCGAGTTTGTCATTCAAATTAATTTGTCTTGCGTTTAAATTCGACGGTTTTAGTGCAGTCAGGTATATCTTGGGTTTATATTCCCTTTTCTAGTTTTCAAATCTATGAAATTTTCGTTAGAATCAACGTATGTTTCATTCAAATTAATGAACAATGTGCTTCTTTCGCTATTTGGTCATTCGATTTGGCGCAACACGATTTTCTGACAACGCGACGGTGTACTTTTAGCATTCAAATTAGCACTTTGTGCACTTTAATTAATAATAAATATACATTTCTCGTTTATTACACACTTTTTATAGCTCATTATTTTTCTTTCAAGATTGTTTTTTTTCATGTGTATTTCATCATATTACATTTTCTTGCATTTATACACTAATTATTCTTATTAGATTTATCTGATATTCATCAGCATTTAAGTTTGATTGTAAAGCAGAAAAGAAGAAAAAAAAAATCGACTTGCATCTACGGACCTGATGGTCTCTGTATATTTGTAAATTTTAATTTAAGGAAATTGTTTGTCGTATGTTTCATCATAAATTCATCATAATTTCATCATAATTTCATTATGGAAGAAGGGTACAATTTATTTTGTGACTGGGTAGGGACTAGAGTCAAGGATTTGAACATGATTCATTATTTAGCCAGTTTAGCCATCGGTCTGCTGGCGGGCAAGTAAACTATAAAACTCTTTAAGAAAAACAGAGGGGTGTGCTGTGAATAAGAGACGATGTGAATTAATTTTGTAAAATTCCGAGTCTGTAGTAAAAAGTGGCGATTGAGGGTACCTTTCCCGGGTATATGAACATGTCCGTGCAGAAATGCCATATCCCTTGATTTCCCCATTTCTTTACTTTATGTCTGACTACACCCATCTACATTGTCCTGAAAATAAATAAATGGAATAACAGCTTAGACCCCAATGGCAAATCATGCATTTTAACTGTATTATTCAAAAACTGTAAAATTTTGTTTTAATTCTTCCCCCTAACATTCCTAACTTAAACAAAAATATTACGATACGAATGACAGGTGTTAATTTGAATGATAAAAATTACGCTTTGATAAGTGAATATTAATCTGAATGCTAGTTGAGCAGTTTCTAAATTGAATGACAGATTTATGAAACCCTTCGACCAAAATCATAATTTAAATACAAAAACTGGAAAATTAAATGATAATTGGCATTGCAAAGCCGATCTGCGCTAACTTAAATGCAAAGTAAATGAATTTGAATGACAAACACGTGAATTTGTCCGGGAAATCCTGTAGTAGTAGTAGTAAAAGTAGATTTAGTAGTACTAGAAGTAGTAGTAATAGCTTTATAGCAGTATAAAAGTAATAGGAGAAGTAGTATGTAGTGGAAGTAATAGTAGTAGTATAAGTAATAGTAGTAGTAATAATAGCAGTAGTAGTAGTAGTAGTAGTAGCTGGAGTAGTAGTGGCAGTAGTAGTAGTAGTAGTAGTAGTAGTAGTAGTAGTGTAAGTAGTAGTAGGCTAGTTGTAGTCATAGTAGTTGTAATAGGAAAAAATATTACTAGTAGCAGAAGTAGTAGGCCTACATGCTCTATTTAGTAATGTGATAATACAAATGATAGGAATGATCCGACTAAATTGGTAATGGAGGTGTTAGTCTTAAAAAATGAAAAGTTTTCTGAATAGGCCAACTAAAGTGAATATTGGATTTCTCAACCTGAACCTTTGTTTGTTTCATTGATTTAGGCCTATACACATTTACGTTTTGAAATATATGAATGGAAATTTAAAATTCATTTACATTTTGTTACTACTGTTGTTGTCCTTGTCTTTTGTTGAAAGGGAGTACCGGTGAAGTGAGTCAACCCAACGTTTTGGTCCGGTCAAATGGCGGTGGGACGGCCAGGCTCGAATGCCGCTTTTCAACGACGTATGGTGCGGTCTCGCGTATTTCGTGGACGAAAGACGGTCGAGAGAAGATCGTGAACGTAACGGGCTGCAACGGTGACGCCATAACTACCTGCCAGGTTGCCAGGTCCCCTGACGGGAAGTACGCAGTAGAGGGTTCCTTGTTATCTGGCATTACTCTGTCAATATTGACCGTGGCACTCGAAGACGATGGCGTGTATAATTGTAAGGCAGTTCTCCTCGACGGTATCAAAGAGACAAACTTCAGACTCGCCGTCACATGTAAGTTTTTTTTTTTTTTGTTCAGCATAACTTGATGGGGTCATGTCGTCACGCGTTTTGCGTTATGGATAGCGGTACTTAAGAATAGTTTTCCTTATGAAAGGCGGTCCTTATAAATAGCGAGGTAAATTGTCCATGTTATGAGGGCCGCTATTGATTTAGTACCCCGTTATGGATAGCGGTCCTTATGATTAGCGATCCTTATAAATGGCGGTCCTTATGAATAGCGAGGTAAATTGTTTATGGTTTACTCGCTATTTATAAGGCCGGCTATTGATAAAAGACCGCTATTCATTGTATCGCGCGTTGTGGATTGAAGTCCTTATGAATAATGGTCCTATGAATGGCAGTCCTTATGAATAGCTAGGTAAATTGTCTATGGTTTGCTCGCTATTCATAAGGATCACTATTCATTTTGTCGTGCGTAATGGAAAGCGATCCTTATGAATAATGGTCATTATGAATAGCGGTCCTTAAGGATAGCGAGCTTGACCCGACTTAATGGACAGTGGTATCATTAGAGGGGCATGGAGGCATGCGTGTTACCCATCGAGTGAAAAACACAAGAGAGAGAGAGAGAGACAGACAGAATGACGGGGCGATGTGAAAAGGAGATGACAGGCCCCTCCCACCCTCTATAAACTCACCTTGTTTAGGCCAACTCGGTGACAAAAGAGAGAGAGAGAGAGAGAGAGATAGGGGGAGGTGTGGTATGAGAAGGAGAGCTGCAACTTTGGGGAAAGTATCACCACAGTTTTACCCAATTCTAATTCATCTTTCCCAAAAGTGTGAGTAGTCGAAACTAAATAATAATAATAATAATAATAATCCTAATTGATAATTTATAATAATCTTATGATAATGATAGTAGGCCTAATTATAACACCTTAAACACTTTTATTCAAGGAATACAGAACGGATTTTTTTTATTTCAACTTATTTTTCTCCCTCTTGAATTCCTTTCCTCTTTCCCTTCCTTATAACAAGATTTATTTTGGTTTAAAATTAAATCAGTTGGATTTGTACCGATAGATTTTAAAAACAGACTACTTTCGAAAATCAAGTCAGTGGTAATTTCAATATCATTATGATCGGATTTATGTAATACATGGATGTTATTATAATGTTTGCCCATTGTGACGCGTAATCAGACCATTGCATCCCGTTAGTTTGATTTTCCGTAAGTATTTGCGATCGTGCTTACAATTTATCAATACGCCAATAGTAAGATTACGTGTTGGTCAAAATAAATGCCTGGTCACGTGAACGCTCTCAACCAATCATTCGATTATAATCCGTTTCATCATCTTATAATACAGAATAACCTTTCTAGTA
>BEXV01000999.1:18839-36877 GCA_003118195.1 Hemicentrotus pulcherrimus
TAAAATTCACCATCCTTAAAGGGATAGTTGAGTTCTGTTTTCAGACCCCAAATGCCTTCAAAGTGCAGGGTTATTACTCTTATTCTTGACGTAGATTGTTATCCTGATGCGGAATAAATCTTTACCTTTTGTCCTAAGAAAATTTCTTGTATTTATATGTACTTATTTCAAACATGATTATCACACAACTTTAGAGGGCTAAAATTTTGGATCGAAGTTGAACATTCAGTCGGCATTATTCTACACATTAATGTGAAAAGGAGGATTAATGTTTAACATTGCATTTCCGTCAGGGGTGAGGTAATGTGGGGGATGCTCCATCGAAGAACAGCAAATGAACTATCCACGAATTTATAGGTGCTATGCCGGGTCTGTGTTTAGAGGAATAGTTAAGTTCTTGTTTCAGAAAGCAATTGTCTTCAAAGTGCATGGTTATTGCTTTAATTCTCATTCATGACATTTCTAGTGCCCTTTTAGGACTTAAATAATAAACTCCAGTTCTGGTTTTTAAAAAAGAAAATTAATCTCACAGAATCAAATGAAACTTACACTGAATGTTAAAGATTAGAAATAAATGACATGTGCCAAACAATTTTGGAAGAAAGTGTGGACTGGCTGAGTAATGAGCATAGAAAGACAAGAAAATTAAGGTAGTACTAGCCATATATAGCTTTCTGTGTACAGTGTTTGTTACTTTACCAAGACTTGGCCAAATTTATAGTGATTTTGATGACTCCAGAACCTTGCAGTGCACACAAATACTTACACGCTACATGATCAACTGTTTCTGATCCATTCACCTTTTCTTTCATAATGCAATCGCATTACCAGAACTCACCTATATCTTAAAAACTGCTATGAACGTAATTTTGGACCCCAAAATGTGAGAAAATTAGTCAATATATACGATGAACCATGCAATTCAGCCCCACTTTAAAAGAACATGGTGACCGTTGATGAATAAATTTACTTTTAACAACAATACTCGGACCGCATGGTTTTCTGCGTATCATAACGAAAAAGTCAATATCGGCATTGGCTGGAATAAAACGTATTATTAAGGCGCTATTTCAACGGCTCGTTCAATTATTAGAAATCGTTATATTTATGGATATTTCAGCAGTCTCTGAACAGATTTTGATCCAACAAAAATGATTTTGTCATTTAAATTGTATGTTCTATCAAATTTGACACTCATTTTCTCACAAAAAAATATTTTTGCGTAGCACCCTCTGCCAAAAAAAACCCCCAACTATCCCTTTTGTTTTGTAATTGATAAAATTCATTACTTCGAATGTTTCCAAGCATTGAATTTCGATAAAGTTGTCTAATCAAAGTTTCACCTTTGCAATAATAAAAATAAAGTTAGTTTTTTTAAATCTTCGCCAAGCTAAACTTTATGACATGGCAGCAATCGGCGAATTCTTTGACTGTTTTGTTACTGAATGCAAAGTAGAGTCTCTTTCTCCTTTTCTGGGACGACCAGCACTTTCAATACCCTACAGAAAATGTATAGACCGGGGCTGTATAGTCATTTCAAGAAAGTAAAATAACTTTAAGAAAGATCAAAATAATGCAGGAAAATTGAAATTAAAATAATACCGATTTTATAGCCTAAGGTAAATGCTTAAAGTACAAATATTTACGACTTGGGCGAAAATGCAACCGGGTACCACGACGCAGTCGGAACCAGCCTATAAAGCCGTCGGTTATTTATTAAAAAAGAAAAGGAAAGAGGTTTTTTTTTAGTTACAATCTCCCCCAAGACTCCCCGATAGTGTTGTTTTTTGCTACACCCCCTACCGCCATAAGTCCCCATTTTCTTTGTTGAGAATTCCATTGACATATTGTGCATTAGTCCCCTTTCCCTTACATCAACAACAACAGTAATTATGATATAACTAAGGCCGAACTGGATTTCTAGATCTTTTAATCTAATTTCTGGCTATCCCTCCAAAGTATTTCTTTTTGAGAATTTCATTTACATATCGTGCTTTAGTCCTCTCTTTCGTACATCACCAAGAACAATAATGAACTTAAGGAAATGTCATAATAGTTGACTGTTACGGTGAAAGATGACATTTTGTTCATCCTGTCAGAGCGATAAGCAGTAAACAATGATGATATTCCAACCCGGGCCATTTACATATATTATAACCTTAGAGCGGATCTTAGGCCTTCTCAACTGGCGGCGCGCGCGCCACTTGTGGCACTTGGGGTCATTCGAAATGGCGCGAGGCTGTTCCAAAAAAATCTAGAAAAAATTTAAAAAACCTATATTTTCAAATGATAAAATTCGGCAAAATCAAAGAGTCGAAGTCTAAGTTAAGTCCAAAATGTATATTTTGTTTGTTTGTATATTTGTTTGTTTGTTCCCCCTGGACCCCACCCGGTATCGGCTCGGTCGATACGCCCCTCGCAATACATTCACCTAAACATACAGGTTGGCACTTCAACCTCAATATTTTTTTTTGTTTGGGCGCTTCTAATTAAACAAGTTGAGAAGGCCTGGAATGGAGTGACAGATGAGATGAAATTAAAAAAAGTGGTGGTAATCATTTTTTCATCAATTCAATAATATTGCAATTGATAGCAATAGTGGACGTCCCGATATCAATTTCGACCAGTTAAATCATCACCTTAGGTTTATAACTTACAACATCACGAAGAAATGGATCAGAAGTATGAGATCAATAGTTACACTCCGTAATTAAAAAGTAAGAATAATTTTTAAACAAATACGAATCTCGAAGTCTTGCTTCCAAGATTAATGACAGCAGCTTAGTAAACAAAATGAATACTTGTTTTGACACATGCATGATATGATTGTCACTTTATTTTCATTAAAAGAGGACTTGAAACAGGCTATTATGCAGTTACACACGTATGGACTCATGCTAATAATCCCGGATTTTTGTCAATAACATTTTTCAGGAAAGAAACTGTCATGTTAACCGTGGGCAATTAAGCCAGATATTGCGCGGAGGTCTACCTTGTGTTGCCTGCAATATTACCATTACATGATAAGTAAGACTTAGGAACAAACCGTTTTTTATTATTTATTATTTAGCTTCAAGAACTTTCAATTTGAACATTAGCGTGTTGGGATGCTTTTATAGTGTTGTCTTACTTGTTGACTCTTTTCATCATTACGAAGCGACCATACTTAACAGTGGAACTGTAGCCTTGATATTGCTTTTTCGAAATGGAAAACACAACATATTTTTTTAATGTATCAATGGTCGCTACACAGGGTGACTCAACAAGTTTGGACATGATCACGATGACTCCAAGTGCGACATCAGAATTGTATGTAGTTGCTTTCATTCATCGAGCAATTGTTGCAACCATTTTGCTCGTATTCGCATTGGTCGGACTTTTTGGTAACGCACTTGTCATCATTTCGGTCATTGTTGGCAGAAAGCTTCGGACGATCACAAATGTTCTAGTGGTCAATCTGGCTTTCGCTGATTTCATGGCATGTATCCTCTTACCGTTTCAAAGCGCTGGTCTCCTAAGTCAAACCGGAAGGTACCTTCTGCACGAGGCGGTGTGCGCAGCCGTTGCCGCAGTAGGATTGATCAGCGTGTGCTGCAGTGTACACACCCTAGTCGCTATCGCATTCGTCCGCTGGTACGTCATCACCAGATCTATTCGTGGCCATCAAGGTCTTCATACCCCGAAGAATATCGCCATCATAGTTGTGATCATCTGGATAATCTCAATCTCATTCATGGTCGTACCTCCTGCTCTTGGCATTGGAACACTGGGTTATTCCGAATATTACAGCCAATGTTCTTTAACAGATACAAACGAACTAACATCGTATTTTATCTTACTTCAAGGGATTCTGGTCGCCAATGCCCTTCTTCTCACCCTTGTATTTTACATTCGTATCTTATGCCATGTCCTGCGACATAATAAACAGTTTCGAGACAAGTACGCGGTTGAAAGTTCAACAGAGGCACATCAGAACAAGGCTGTTTCGTCCGTTTCTGTAGGTTCTCGTCCGCCAATGATCAAGGCCATAAACCGAAAGGAGATCGAGATCACTAGGAATCTGTTCATGGTCGTTTGTGTTTTCATACTCTGTTTCCTAGCCACCATTGTAAATTTCATCATCCCTGGTACCAGCGTCTTAACTCTCTACAGTACCATGATAGTGCTAGCGAACAGCGTGGTCAATCCGATCATCTACGGGCTCAAGCACCCCAACTTTCAAGAGGTCTTTAAAAGAATTCTTTGCTGTCGTCCCATATGATAGGTTACAGAACTTACAGGCAAGACCAATATGAACGTTCATGGCAGGCTCTTCGACTGGCAGGCAACTTGAGTACATTTGACTGAAAGTCAATCACTATGAACATGACGGACAAAGAAAGCGAACAAAATATACAGTTCCTCAGGTAGACAAAGGAACATCCCTTCACTGCTATAATGTAAAAATGTGTAGAACAGGTGAATATGCATGTGACACCTGTTCTACTTATTTTTACATAATAGCAGTGAAGGGATGTTCCTTTGTCTAAATGAGGAACTGTATATTTTGTCCGCTTTCTTTGTCCGTCATGTTCATAGTGAATGTAACAAAAGACGAAAATAAAGGGCCTAGATCGTGTGGAACAGGAACAATTTATAATGATCAATCGAAAACTACAATTTGAAAACCATCGAAAATCAAAGTTTGATGGGGGTGGCAAAAGTTAGAAATGGGAGTCAAACACTTTGTTGGCATAAAGAGGGGGTACTTCAGAACATGTTGAATTTTTAGGTCCAATATTACCTATGTTAGGTAAATAAGATACATGCATGTCAAGATGTTTATAAAGCCTTTCACAAGACTAGATGCATTTTACCGGATATTGGTTGAAATTTTACCCAACAAACACGCATGTTTCTATTCTTAGCCAACATGTTTACAATGTTACGCATCTCATGTTTGTATATACTGTGATGATATATGGGGGTTTCTTATTTGTCCTATGTAATATGAAATTGTTTTATTAAAATAGGTAGAGTAAAGATTTTTGGGAATAATGACAGACATTAGTAATCGGGCTATCTGGTAGTGGGATTTATATTGTATTTATTTGTTATTTCTTAAGGCTCGTTCAAGTATTGCACTGTAAATCCTCGGGTAAACCACCGCTTTAATTTTAAGACACCGCCGGATTAAAAAAAACAAAAAAACGTTTAAATGAATGGCAACAGCGCCTAATGCACAGGTCCTCCGCTTATCGATACTGAAATGGGGAAGCGTATTACGTTCATGTCTTCTTTAACTGAAGCAAAACACCGATGTTTTGCAGTGTCACATCTGAACGAGGCTTTGCATGTGTTTTGCATGGGCAATCCAACGGCTGTAATAGGTTCAATTGTGTGAACGCAGCAAAATATTGAAACAGGATGGCAAAAGCTTGAAAGGGTCGTGAATGTTAGAAATATAATGAGATCACTAAATCTATGCCATTCTGAAATTGGATTTTAGATTAATGTTTTTAGGGACAACTCTCCTGTTTGTCGTTTACAACAAATATCCTTAATTTCTGTTTATCTCCCTTGGGGCACTACTCAAAATATATAATGGATAGCATATTATTACAGGTCCTCTAAAAAGAAAAGAACCTCCTGAGTGAATCACCTTGAAAAATTGACACTTAAGCCGTATTGTGTTAGCAATTAAATGGTAAAGTTGTCAGGAATTTAATCACAGTGACATTGACAAATTTTGAGTGCTGAACTGCCCATACGAAATGGGATTACAACTTTACAACAAAATGCACAATTTTCTTATTTTTTTCTCCGATTTTATGCAACTTACACTAGTCTGCTTCTCTGATTATTTCTGCTTTTTTAGTGTAGTTGTCTATTGAGGTCGAATGTTTCTTCAAAGTGAGTTGGTAACATTGTTGAAGATTGATGAATAAAAACTGCGTAATGTTCGTATTTTCGTATGAAATGTTACTTATGCATTGATATAGTAAACGAGAATCAAGCAAGAATACCGACGCAGCTGACCCGACACAGCAACATTTGTATGCGTGTCTATCTTGCTCCCTCGACGAGACGACTCTACCCAACAACCCCCTCTCTATTTTGCTTCCACCCCTCTCTCTCCTCTCTTTCATCCCCCGTTTCTTTTTTTTTTCTTTTCATTTTCCCCTATTCTTTCTTTTCCTCTCTTTCCTCTTCTTCCTCTTTCTGTTTTTACTCTTTCTTTCTTTTCTTCTCTTTCCTTTCTTTTTACTTTTTTCCTTACTTTTTCTTGCTTTCCTTTGTTCCCCTTTCTTTTCTGGCTTTTCTTTTTCTTTTCTTTTTTCTATTTCCCTCTCGTTTTCCCCCTCCCCCTTCTCTCGTTTTTCCCGACGGCAGCGCAATTTTACCGACAATATCCTAACAAGTGGGGGGGGGGAGGGGGTGTCGCACCCCCACCCCCCTTTAGCGACGCCCCTGCCTTCGTGCATACATCATTCAGAGTCTCCTCTTTGATCAGATGCGCACAACACTGCTTTGCTGATGTCACTTGCTCTTGCGTCACCTACATTGCCCACGAGAGGGCATGCTTGCTAGGCAAGGAATGCCAGGAGGTAGGTATCTGGAGTCAGATATGACATATTCACATATTCAAGGGCTTAAGACAATTCAGGATTGATTCGTCGACATGGTCAATACAAAAATGATGAATTGCAAGCTGTAATTTACTGTAAAATACTTTCTTAACTTTAGTCATTTCCCCCGAGAGATGGTGCTAGACCAGCTTTACATACAGACCCTATACTAGTTTTCTAATATAAAGGATTTCTTTGCAGCTTTATAATGCTCAAGAGAATCGTAAAAACGTTCATAGAAATAATAATAGCCTTGCGATCAATATCACCTTCCCCAAAAAACCTTTATACGATTCTGCGTAGCACTTTATGAGCTGCATCGTCTAGCGCCATCTGTCGAGAAAACGATTTGGGGGGGCAAGAAAATATTGTTTTGTATAAAGTAGTATTATATGGATAGGCATTTAAAAAAGCAAATTACAATATTTTCTCTTTGCTAAACGTCACACTGATTCGGATAATTTTGTGCAATAGAATATAAACAAAATTCTATTTAAAATTCACCATCCTTAATCTTGAGTAATTCATAAGCTTGGAGTAAAATTCAAAATGCTGTATAAAAAAAAAAATGTGTCAGATGTTGGATGAATTTACATGGGTAACTTTTTGTTCCAAGTTTTTTAAAGTACAAAACTAAATGATTCATGGATAAATCTTGTTGAGTGTGACTTTACATAATATCTGTCAAGTCTATGTTCTTAGTAACCAGGTACATTACTGAACGAAATTTACCAAATATATATCTTTGAAATAGCTTATCTTTCTTGACGTAGATTGTTATCCTGATGCGGAATAAATCTTTACCTTTTTGTCCTCAGAAAATCTCTTGTACTCATTTCAATCATGGTTATCACAGAAATTTAGGGGGCTTAAATTTTGGATCGACGTTGAACATTCAGTCGGAATTATTCTACACATTTATGTGAAAAGGAAGATTAATGTTTAACATTACATTTCCGTCGATGGTTTCTAGAAAAGCCACTGTATTGTTAAATCATATCAGGTGATTTATACAAATACAAATACAACCACCTCCTTAGCATCTGGGATAAACGAGATAGTCACCAGAAAAATAACGATGACGTCACATAATAGACCAATACTGCCCAAGCAGATGACATCCCATAAAGAATAAACATGATTGCAAAGCTATTATTTCTCAAAATTAAATGAGTTTAGTTTATATAAATGTGATGGCATTTCAAACCATTCAAAAGGGGATGATAAATAAAACCTTGTTTTTGTAAATACACAGGATAGGGGCTAATTAACAATCAAAGAAACCAGACTTTCAAATTTAAAAAACAAAAAACAAAACCTGGAATAATATTAAGAACGGCATTTGTTCCCTCTTGAAACGCCGAACATGCCGCGGTGTGTGCAGCTGAATATACAACGGCGTCTTATTTTGTATACGAGCGACAGATTCCTTTATTTTTGTATCTTTGCATTTGTCATCAATATAAAACCATGCGCGGGGTTTAGAATGAGGCAATAGATTAAACATTCAGCCTGACGGTAGTGAAATAAGAGGCAGTACTCAAGAGAAGATGAAAACACAGGCACTGCAAATGTGTGAGATGTCATGGGACATCGTCTGCTTGTGCAAAACATGTCCATACTGTGATCTCACACATCTCAGCGTTCGGAGAGCTCTTCATGTGCTATGCCGGGGCTGTATTTAAGCGTTTTGTAATTTATAATAATCATTACTTCGAATGTTTCCAAGCATTGAATTCTAATAACCTTGTCGAATCAAAGTTTCAACTTTGCAATAATGAAAATAAAGTTAGTTTTTAAAATCAATGTTTATCTACTCTAGCCATCCTGAAGGCTTGTTTAAAGCTGCACACATGCCACAGATTTTTTTTTGGTGCTCTTATTAGTATTACTATCAACTGCATTCCATTTCGGCATATGCATACTAGGATCACAATCAGGGCATGTGACCTATCAAACTTTTGTTCTTAGGGACTGAGAGATGATTTGTTGCCAAATGTTCCAAGCATTGAATTCTAATAACCTTGTCGAATCAAAGTTTCAACTTTGCGTTAATGAAAATTAGTTTTTTTAAATCAATGAATATCTACTTTAAGTGTTTTGTCACTGAATGCAAAGTAGAACCTCTTTCTCCTTGTCTGGGACGACAAGCACTTTCAATATCCCTACAGAAGAGGAATGGAATGGGGCTATATTGTAATTTCCAGAAAGGGATATAGCTTCAAGAAAGTTCAGAATAATGCAGGGAAATAAAAACTAAAATAATACCACTTTTAGAGCCGAAGGGATATGCATCAAGTACAAATATTTGGTACTTGGGCGCAAACGCAATCGGGTAACACTACGCCGTCGAGATCAGCTTATAGCTGTAGGTTAGCTATTAGAAAAGGAGGTCCTTTTTAGTGATAATCTCTCACAAGACTCACCGATAGTGTTTTTCTTTTGCTACACTACCCCCTACCGCCATAAGCCCACATTGACATACGTGTTTTAGTCCAACCTTCCTTTACGATTTAACTGGCTGAACTAGATTTAATCTTTTTTAAACAAAAATATTGAGCTTTCCCAACAAAATATTTAAATCAATTGCAATATGTTGATCGTATTCCAGTTGTCGGGATCAGCTACAGCTTATAACCTAAAGGGCTCCTTTTTAGGGATGTCCTCCTCAAGACTCCCAGGTAGTTTATTTTTGTTTTGCTTCATAACCGCCTCCGATCTATCCGCCATAGCACCCTTTACATTTGTGTTTAGTGCTTTAGTCCCCTTTCAATTACATTAGAAAAAAAAACAATAATTATGATATTTTTTATATCGGCTTATTCCTCCAAAGTATTTTTTTTGGTGATAATTCCATAGACATACCGTGATTTAATCCTCTTTTGCTCACATCAACAAGAACGAAAATCATGATATAACTATGGCCGAACTGGATTTTTAAAAATGTTTTTGAATATCGGGCTATCCCTCCGATCTATTTTCTTTTTGAGAATTCTATTGACATATCATGTAGTCCCATTTTCCTTTACATCACCAAGAACAATAATGGACTTGATGGCATGTCATAATACTTTAATGTCACGTTGAAGGTGAGGGATTATTTCAAAAGCTTTATTCATCCTGTCAGAGCGTTATGCAGTAAACAATGATGATATTCCAAATGGGCGCACTACACATATTATAATTTTAAAGCAGATGTTTCCGAACAGAATGGAGTGACAGGTAACATGAAATTGAACAAAAGTGGTGGTAGTCATTTTTTTCATCAATTCAATCATCATATTGCAATTGATAGCAATAGTGGGCGTCCCGATATTAATTTCAGCCAGTTATATCATCACCTTGGGTTTATAACTTACAACATCACGAAGAGATGGATGAGAAGTATGAGAACAATAGATAAAATCCGTAATTAAAGAGAAAGCATAATTAGAAAAAAATAAAAACATACGATTCTCGAAGTCTTGCTTTTAAGATTAATGACAGCAGTTCAGTGAAGAAATAAATGTATATGTTTTGACGCATGCGTGCTTGTCACTTTATTTTCATTTTTCATTTCATATATCAGTCAGTTTTATAATGTGACATGGATAATTATTCACAAATTATTTGATATTACAGGCTATTATATATGTTGTAGTTTCATATATATCGATCCGATCAAAGTAAGAGCTTATTTCGTTCACGTGTCGGCAAAAACTGAGATTTTCAGATTAAGAGATAACTTGACGAAAACAAGAGACCGACTTACATTGTGAGTATTACATGATTGTTTTATATCATTAAAAATGCATTTGTTTAATACTAAATCAAATCTGTTACAGGGATACGGCTAACTTTGAGTGGAGGAGACAAAGTTATAAACTCAGTGCATCTCGTATTGCTTTCTGTCATATCGATGAGCATTTTTAATGCAAAATATTAACAAGTGAAATTGTAGTTACCATTGTTACACCTTGCTAGCAAATCACAACATTTTATTGTAAATGTTTTTTCAAAAATTGTTCTTCTTTGGATTAGTATTTTTCCGTGGGTGGATAGAGGTATTGTTGATGAATGCCAAAGGAAATAAGTTTAGGTTTCCCCGCTCAATTTCATATTTTGTCACTCAAATCAATTAAAGTGCATTGAAATTCACGCATTATCGTCTTACGATCGAAATCGGTCTTTCAAATTTAAATCCGGGCAATGGAATTCATTTGGATACGTGAAAGTTGATTTATGATAATCCAACTTAACTCATTTGCAAAATTTATTTCAGTTTAGGGCATTCCAATTTTTGTTATCCGCATTCAATTTAATTTTAGGGCAAACAATTTGGTTAAAATGCACTCGAGTTCGTGAACGTAAGTGTGATATTAATTGTTGTGCACTCGATGTTGATGTTCGTGCATTCAAATTAACAAAGTAGTAATACAGGAGGGAAAGGGGTGGGTGCAGGGAGATGGGGGAATGCTTTGACTTTTCATTGAATTATTAGAGAAAGAAGACGATTCGTTGTACCGTTCGACTCTTAATCCTTGTCTGTATTCAGTTTTCCCCCTCCCGCGCGAAACGCGGTAGCTTTGACGTTTCTTTTAATCATTATAGATAGAAGACGTCGTTGTACCATTCTCGACTCTTAATCATTCTCTGAATTTGCAAAAACATGAACTATCATTATCATTAGGCCTTATCATCATTATTATGCTCCGAGTTTAAATGCCAATGGCTCGTTTGAAAAATGTTGTTGCAAAGATAATAAATTCAAACGGGTGAAAATCATTTCGAATGCCCATCCATGAAATTGCATGCTCTTCATCCATTTTCAGGTTATTCATTTGAAGAAATTTGTGCACGTATATTACAATTTCGAACGAGAGAAAAATGAAATTGAGCGTTCATCTAATCGTATTTTCCTGATCTAAATTAACATGACTCATTTGAAGAGCTTGTTGAATGAACATCGAGCTTGAACGAACGAAAATTAATATGAATGACAATTTGCCGTGGCGATCATGACTATTGTGAGTTTGAATGCTCTTAAGATTAAATTGAATGACCAAATTGCTNCACACACACACACACACACACACACACACACACACACACACATTATGTATAATCTTTCTGAACATTGCCCTTCTGAATATCTGCTATTTGGAAATGACCAGTCATTCTTGATGATCTTTATACATTGCATTGAGCAACACAAAAACCTTAAAAACTGGCTTGAAATTAAATTTGTGAGACCCTGCAACCAAGTTTGATTGATAAGGGAGAGATCTGAATGTAATGTTTAACTTTTTGATGAGCACAGAGCTCGATCTCCGGCCTTCACAAAGCTCTCATATCTTTTGAAAGAATTATAGCCTAGATGTATGAGCCCTAATACTCTACTCGTACAGGCATATCCAGTGACGCAACTGAAGAAGTCATGGTTACTGGAGCCATTGTTACTGAAGATCCCACAAATGCTTCCTCCGGACCATAGATGACAACAAACGATGAACACGACGTGTCCACAAGCATCGCATCATTAGCGCAAGACCATGCATCAACATGTACAACTGCGACAGGGCAAGCCGCAGGGACTGTTGCGGACCCAACAGAGAGCACTTCTGCAACACCAGACCCGTCACCCGTATCCACTACCCAGTCAGTACTTACGACTGCAACCTTGTCATCTAAAAATCAAGGTAACGTATGTTTCATTCAAATTAATGAACAATGTGCTTCTTTCGCTATTTGGTCATTCGATTCGGCGCAACACGATTTTCGGACAACGCGACGGTGTACTACTAGCATTCTAATTCATTTTTTAGCATTCAAATTAGCACTTTGTGCACTAAGATGGTCAATATACATTTCTCGTTTGTTACACACTTGTTATAGCTCATTTCTTTTTCTTTCAAGATTGTTTTTTCATGTGTATTTCATCATTTTTCATTTTCTTGCATTTATACACTCATACTTTTAGATTTATCTGATATTCATCATCCTTCAAGTTTGATTGTTAAGAAGAAAAAAAAAATGACTTGCATTTACGGACCTGATGGTCTTAATATATACTAATTTAGAACTTCCCTCAAAACGATAGGGCTTGAATATGTCTTTATGTGGGAAAATAACTTGCGTTAGTTGTCGAATCGACTTTAGGAATTGCAATCCTTTTAGTAAATAGTGTGATTTTCAGACCATTGTACCGAATGGTGTACGTTTTGAGCCGCGCAAAGATTCAATCAGTTTGATTTTGGCCATTGATAAACACAAATTATCATGTACCCTTTACAGTTCATCTAATGTTTTTTATTACCAAAGAAAAAATGAAGTGAGTCAGTCACTCAAAAGTGTCTGACAGTGGAGTCTAGAAAGCAAACATATTTCCTTGCATAATTTGAATACTAGGACACTGCTTACGTTTAAATTTCAAAGATAGGACATACGTGACATATTCATAATTCCTGCAAAGTTCTACATAATTTGATGTTGGCTGCAAATGGGACATAGCACCTTTTAATATCATTTGATTTTGGAATCCCAGGTCATTTTTTGTGTAATGTATTCATATATTTCATGTTGTAAGTTGTTATGTTGTTATTGCAGTTCTGATGCGTTCCACAATCTTAAAGCTCTCGGCCGACAATGCAAGACTCCTTGATGCCTACGTGCATGCATCATTCCGAGTCTCATCTTCGATCAGATGCGCACAACACTGCTTTGCTGACGTCACTTGCTCTTGCGTCACCTACATTGCCCACGAGAGGGCATGCTTGCTTGGCGAGGAATGCCAGGAGGCATCTGGAGTCAGATATGATACACATCCTGGAGCTAAAACATATTCAAGGGCTTAATTTCATCGAATGAGAATTCAGGATTGATTCGTCGAAATGCTTTATAAAAAATTTTAAAAAATGAATTGCAAGCTGTAATTTACTGTAAAATTAACTGTAAAATACTTTCTGGACATTTAGTCATTTCCCCCGAGAGATGGCGCTAGACAGGTTTGATAATAATAATAATAAAAGTGGCTAATTGTATAGCGCACAAGTCCACCTTTCGGTGCTCATGGCGCTTAGAGAAAAATACATGTAACAAACATAAGAAAGAAAAAGAAAACGAAAATCGAAATTCTCCTAGACATAGTAAATTATAATATTGCAATAATTACAACGAAAAAACAACAAATAAGTTTTCAGTTGTGATTTGAAAGTTTCTGTTGACGAAAGTTGACGTATTTTAAGAGGGAGTTCATTCCAGAGTTTTGGACCCATGGCTGAGAAAGCCCGATCGCCCGTAGCATGTTTAGTTCTATCCCATATTAGTTTTCCAATATAGGATATCTTTGCAGCTTAATGAAGCTCAAAGGAATCGTAGAAATAATAATGGCCCGACAATCAATATTGCTCCCCCCCCCAAAAAAAAAATAAATAAATAAATAAAAAAATAAAACAAATAAAAAATAAAAAATGGTTGCTTGATACTGCGTAGCACAATATGAGCTGTATCTTCTAGCGCCATCTTTCGGGGAAACGACTTTGGGCAAGAAAGTATTGTTTTGTATAAAGTAGTATGGATAAACATTATTTCTTAAGGTCATTCCAAGAAGCAAACTATAATATTTTCTCTTTGCTAAATGTCACACTGATACATTTAGTTTTGTGCTATAGAATACAAACAAAAAATAGTTTAACACTTCAAAATCTTTCGTAATTTATAAACTTTAAGTAAAGTTTTCTACCGTACAAAACTAAATAATTCATGGATAATCTTGTTGAGTGCAATTTTACATAATATCTGTCAAGACTATGTATTTCGTAAACAGTCATATTGCTTGATGAAATTAAAAAAATATATATCTTTAAAGTAGCATTTCTGTCTTGACGTAGATTGTAATCTTAAAGCGGAATAAATCTTTACCTGTTGTCTTAAGAAAATCTCTTGTATTTATAAGTACTCATTTCAAATATGATTATCACATAACTTTAGTAGGTTAAAATTTTGGATCGACGTAATCATTCAGTCGGCATTATTCTACACATCATTTTGAAAAGAAGGATTAGTGGCTAACATTGCATTTCCGTCGATCATATCTAGAAAAGCCATTGCATTGTTAAATCTTTAGTCTGATTAAGGTGAGGGGGAGAGAGGGAAAGAGAGAGAGAGAGAGAGAGAGAGAGAGAGAGTGAGAGAAATAGAAAGAGACAGGGAGAGGGAGAGTTAGAGAGAGGAAGAGAGGGAGAAGAAGAAAGAGAGACAGAGAAAGATAAAGAGAGAGGGGAGAAAGAGAGGGAGGGAGGGGGAAAGAGGGAGGGAGGCAGGGAGGAGGGAGAGGAGAGAGGAAGGGGGAGGGGGAAAAAAGGAGGGGGAGAGGGAGGGAGGTGAGAGGGAGGGATGGGAAGAGAGGGAGAAGAAGAAAGAGAGACAGAGAAAGATAGAGAGAGAGGGGAGAGAGAGAGGGAGGGAAGGGTGAAGAGGGAGGGAGGGGGAGAGAGGGAGGGGGAGAGAGGGAGGGAAGGAGGGGGAGAGAGGTAGGGCGAAGGGGCGAGGTGATGCGGGAGATGCTCCATGGAAGAAAAAAAAAATTAACCACAATAAAAAAAGAACAAGCCCAAAAGAGCTTTCCAATTTCTAACTAGTAGGGAAAAGGGTACCCACTTCCTACACCTGGGTCAAGTGAGACAAATGTATTTGCAGGGACGTTAATGCCATGCCAGGGCCTCGAACCTACGACCTACGCATCCACAGTCAGGCGTTTGAAACCCTGGACAACATTCCAATGCCACCTCTTGGTGGTTGAGAACAGAAATATATTTAAACGTCTGTTTGTAGCTAGGGCGGCGCTTAACATTTGGTTAAAATCCTCTGGTTCTGAGTTGGTCCATCGACAGGATGTGCATGTTTGATGGTGGAGTGGTAAGGATAATCGATTTGTCACATCACTGTTTCCGTTCTGAATCAGGAAAACAAGTATTTGTTTCTCGAGAGGAGGGGGGGGGGGGCAGGTCTTGGACATGAGGAAGCATGGAAGGAAGTGGGGTGGGCGAAGGGAGGGGCGGGATGACAGAGGGAGAAAGAGTTTAGAAAAAAAGGTAGAGGGAGAGAGAGTTTAGAAAGAGAGAGAGAGAGAGACAGGGAAAGACGCAGTGAGAGAGAGAGAGAGAGAGAGAGAGAGAGAGAGAGAGATACACACACACACACACACACACACACACACAGATATTGGTTTAGGTTTTATACCTTTTTTAAAAATATTTCTTAGAATTAAAACATAAGATATCTACTGCAAGTAGAGGGGCAGAGGTCTTATATAGAAACTTAAAAAGAAAAAATAGAGACTGATTTTCTTGCAATGCGACATGTTTGCTTCTAAGAAAATTACCATATACGATTGTCTTCCGTCTTATGTGCAGATACTGGTATGGTTTTATGTTGAGCAGCCATGGATTCATCGGTATGTTTTTATAATTACCGAATGGAAGGCAATTGGGAAGCTTACGTCATTAATCTTGACGTCGTTTTCTCATTGTAAAGGTGAACAGGTTACTGAATGGTTAATTATCTCGAATAATAGTCATGTTGTAGTTGATGGGTTTAACTAAAGTTCCTCAAATTTGATGATGCAACTAGGTTCTTTGCATCGATTAAAGTAGGAGCATGGTTCGAATTATCAAAATCTCCAGTTCTTTCATTGAAACATAAAACTAAGCGATCAAAGCGAGAGAAGAAACAATTGCGGGATAACAACATGGCGGTTTATTATTAAAACAATATTGAATGCCTACACCGACAATAGCTATCGTTCTATTGAATAATCTCTTTTCTAGTATTTTGTCCTTTTTGTGAAAATGATGTTTAAACTTTGGAAACTCGCGGAAAGTCAAAGACTGGAATATTATATAATTGACATTCGCAAAATAGTTTGAAAGAAGTTTTAAAAAACAAACATGTTTTAGGTAAGCTTTAATCTCAAACTACTACCCTTTAAGGGTTCCCCTGTTTGCTATAGACCAGAGAGAGAGTGCATGACAGGAAACACCTAGTGAAATCACGCTATGAGTCAAGAGAGGGAAAGAGAGTCGTCCCCTTCTACATGTAAAGTGTATACAGCACTATACAGCATTAGTGCAGACGACAGAACGAAACCCGCCAAAACGCACGCACAAATTTCCACACTAGGGATTCTATGCGTCAAAAAAAAAAAAAATTGCGCTTCCTTTTTGCCTTCTTTGCAACTTACTGCATGATGTCTGACGTTCACTCTATAAGATCTGAACTTGAATTTCAATCACATCAGGGATAATTGTTTATTTTGACTGGAATAATCTGATTTCAGTCTAATTTGTGCGAAGGAATACGCGTCAACTCACTTGGTACGATTTTTACTGGCAAACTCGCATCTCATGAAGTTTTGGACATTCCCTTTGATGTCCAAACTTAGTTTCATTTTGTTGATTTAGGAGGAGTTTTATTCCTTGTGCGGATCAACAACATTGAAAGTTCCTTTATACGAAAGGAGTGAAATACGTGCCTACAGATCTTCAGTTATCTATTTGGAATACTCAAAAACTCCGAAGTGCTGCATAACAACAATTCCCAAATGTTGCTGAAATCCTGACTTTCGGAAGTTTTATGAAGGAATAATAATCTCTGATGGCAATTATGGATTGGGTTCATATGAAGTTGTTCGTTCTTCTTGCGGCATTAAGCTGTGAGGTATTGGCACAGCGATGGGGTAAGTCATGTTTAATAAATCACATTCACAGAGCAAGAAATTATCAAAAATATGAACAAATTTCAGATGAATTGAATAAATAACAAGTCTGTCACAAAAAAGAAGATATTACTATGAAGTTGTATTTTTTTTCTCGATCAGCATGATTTTCTAGTCATGTTTACGAAATTGCATTTGGCAACCGTTCCAATTCCTGTGTGAAAACAACTCTTCGAGCGATGTCATGGCCAAGCCTTAAAGTATTTTAAGTTGTAAACAAATATTTCATAAACGATGTGATAAAGTTTTCGTTTGGAATGTAAAATGCTAATTGTCAATATCGTTAATTATTATTCTGTTGATTCAAATAAGTTCAGAATAAACAGCCACAATGGAACACTAACAATTTAAATGTATTTGGCACTGAAAATAGGTATGAAAATTGACATTAACAGAATGATTTAGTCATTTTTAAATAGAAAGCAAAAACATACCAGGTCAAAGTAGAATAAATATCAATAAAATGTGATAGTTTAACTTGTGGTTTTCGCTGCTTATCTGCATATCAACCACAAAAACCCACGGATATGATAGGTTCTAGGGTGTCGCACATGTTTGCCTGACACCTTCCAAAAACATTTCTCCATACGTTGTGTAATGATTGTCGACATACTGAAGGCGATAGGAAGGGCGCAGTTGACAGCAGAAGCGTTGGTTTACCCCTGGGTTGGTGGTGT
>BEXV01000999.1:37187-49540 GCA_003118195.1 Hemicentrotus pulcherrimus
CGTAAGCATTGCAAAGAACGAGGCGAATAGCCAAAAAGCGAATCCTGAGCAAATAAAAACAAGTTTTGTGTTGTTTATTGTATTCATGTAGGCATACATGTATGTACGCTCTCTCTCTCGCTCTCTCTCTCTCTTAAAAAGTGGGTGGGGGATCTGCCCCCTTATGCACAACAGTTTCAACGTCCGTGGTTAACATGCGAGTGGTGTGGTGGTATAAGAATATGATTGCTCTTGAGTATTCGATGTGCAATCATTGATATAATACATTATAGAAAACAAATAATAACTTTTCCAAGTGGATAAGAATGCTCATGATGCAATGACAATCTATAGGTAAAGTAATCATTTCTAAGTTTTCAAGAATGTAATTACTCTATCCAGTTCCAGTAGGTAATTTTTTTAGGGGGGGGGGCAGGTGATCCTTTACGTAATTTTGATTAATAAAAGGTAGGACTAAACATATATTTTTCAAACTGTGAAGTATTCATATTCTGACCTAAGGGGTTGCTTAATACTGTGTAAAAACAACTTTGTTTTGTTCAGCATGTAATAAAACCTTTTCAGCTTATTATCTGCTCGAGCGAGCGTGAACCATCGATATGTATTTGATGTTTTACTCGTTCTACTGTTCTTCGACATTGATTGCCCTGTGGTTATATGAACGTAGAGTTGCAATAGGGTGTTAGGTTAGGTTATGTTTAGGATTAATGTTAGGTATAATTATGGTCCGAGGTTGAAGTTAGAAATTCGGTTAGTCTAGGATATTTTCCGCAACTTGACCGTGCCATTTGCCGTACAACATTTCATAAACTTTTCCAAACCCCACTTTAGCTTTAAATGTCAATTGGGTGTGGTCAGAATACATATCAAGGTCAATTGGCTTGACTCGGTATGAGAGGGATGGGTAAGAGTCGGGTCTTTTAAAGGAAGCTCTCACGTGACCCAATGATTCATATTTACAGCCCCAGGAATGATTCTATATTATGCAAGTTAAAAACTCTTTGTCTTTCCCTGTATCGGTTTTTCCCCCTCTGCTTCTCTCTTTATCCATACTAATTTCACCCCCTTTCTCTCGGACCCCTCTCTTCTTTTTCTTTCTTCGTCTTCAAGTTTACAACTGCATAAGTACTACAAGTAAGCTACTTGAAGGTACTAAGTCATTTCTGTATATTTTGATGTTGTTATCAACTCAATACAGTGTTATAATTAGCAGCAATCTTGAATTATCATATATGAATCCCATTTTCCTAAACTTGTTTCAAGAAAAAATGAATTACTACTGTCTAATCAACAATTATATATTCTACTATGCATACACCCTGGCTATCACAGCGATAAATAGTATACCTACATCTATATTACGTAGATTAAAACAAAATAGCAGGCCTTCTCAAGTAGTAGTCGGTGTAATATGAGGTCGAATCAGCTTTACAAAATACCCGAGGCTCGTAATATGAGACCATAATTATATATTTATAAAAATAAGTATTCTTTATATTCATTATACTAGTAAAAAAATCTATATCTAATTTAAAATAACCAGTTCGGATGGGAATAGACCATTCAACGCGTTATCTGCCTTGTCTTTGATCAGTTGGCGATTTCCTTACACGACTTCCTGTACAGTGGGACTGTTATCTATGGTCACTGCGTTCAATGTCATGGTCAGTAATGCGAGAAGACATCACAGAACTGAGAAGGAAATCCAATATATCTCAAAACACATGATGACGTCTTGTGTTCCTGCAAAGTTTTCCTTACTTTATGGATACATTGTCATAATATTCGTGGAGACTAATAATAACGTATATTTTATGGCTATATTGGGAAGGGGTGGTCATTATATCAGGAAAAGATAAGATCAGATTGTTGTAACTAGACCACTGTAGTTTTTCTTAGTGTAAATGTGCACAACAGTTTACCCTGTATCTCTATGTAGTTATGATTGAGGTTTTAAAGAAAATCTAAAGGTGTACACCTTTTATTTAGATTTTCTATTTAAAATGTTTGATCTATTTAGAAGGAAAACAATTCAAACAAAATAAAGACACAATACGCTCACGTTTTGTTTTGATATCTTTAAATGGTGGAAATAATCATAAGATGTTTATACGGTTTAGATATCTAATAACATTTCATCTTACAGTAAAGGAACCAAGTCATTTTATATCAAATACAATGACAATTAACGCACGACAGGAGTACAATGCTCTCCCGTATATGAGAGTAGGCCTCTATGGTGATGTCATGCACATAATATAATACATTTACCTGGAAACATACATGTTTCAAATAACGGTACGAGGATGATAATAACTCCTTGTGAACACAAGTAGCAAGATAATTTATGACACCATTTTGGGAAAATGACAGTTAAATTGCCCCAAATAAACTATAAACAAGTAAACAAAAACAATAGTAACTTGTATCTTAACATATCATCATATGGCTACAATGTGTTATTCGTGTAGAGGAGACAATTCAACCGAGACTGCTCTAGACAAAACCGACGTCTCTAGCCGGATACCATCAGGGTCAAATAATTACGTCATCGTGACCTTTTTCTGTTATATCCTATATAAACGCTCTTTAATAGTAATAAGTTTGATGACAAGTGATCTACATTTATTAGATTCTGGATCCGCCATTAAAGGTAAAGACCAGTATTGGAAACGCCCCAATTTCAAAAAATGCAATGGAAGCTTTCGTTACCAATCATGCGAAAGAATATGTTTTGACTAATACATGATGATAAAAAATTTGCCGGGAAACCGCCTACTAATTCATATATTTGGTAAATTTGTTTCTGGTCTGTGAGAGATACAGGGTAGTCCCAAATACATCTTTCTGTGTATAGTGCTTGTAACTTTACGAAGAATGGGCCAAATTTCTGATCATTTTGATGATTCCAGAACCTTGCAGATGCTAGATGCTAGATGATCAACCTTTTCTGATCGATTCCATAACGTTTCTTTCACAATGCAATTGCATGACCATAACTGGTCTTTAACTTTAAATCATAGCATTTTAGGCCTATCACCTGGTAAGAAATCCACGGTGTATGCTTTTTCACTGATGATATCCAATAGTCCGGGATCAGTTAAATTCGATGTCGAAATTTTGAAATAAAAAACAAAATGTTTGTCAACTGTCCTATACTGCAATTATCAAGTGCTAGGAATGAGATGAAAACGAATCTATGAAAAAGAAGAAGATGATATCAACTTTCTTTAATTCATTCTATCCTTTTTTCTGTATTTTTTCTTTCTTTCATTTTCTTCTTCTTCGTTTTAGCTTTCCTTTTCTCCCTTATTCTCCTGTCTTTCTTTATAGAGGAAACAACTTATATAAAACGGTTACATTGTCAAACAGCAACTTGCATACAAATTTGAAATGATTTGATAACAAATATCAGATAAAAGTTTCAAAGTATAAAATCTGTATTGACCTTGAACAGGTGTTATCCTAGACAAAGTCTGGATGGGTTTAAGGGAGGATGATAATGCCGTAATATAGGGGAAATAGTTGGCTATCCTGTTACCATGGTTACCATCCTGAACAACATGTCTGCTACGAGAGTACACGATGATGGATACAGACTGTTCAAGAATGATGACGTCATCATTTGACAGACTCGGGGAAAGTGTTGGTAACAAAATCACGTACAGCAACTCGACTGCTCTTACACTTGTACTTAATGGCGAAGATTCTCGGAAGGTGTGTTCGGGGGGGGGAAGTGCCCCTATCAAATGGCGATGCAAAATAAAGGAGACAGAAGGGGGAAGGGAAAGCGAGGTGAAACCAGGCTGATACGTTCCACCCCATACTCTCCCCTCTCACCAAAAGGCCTAAGTTCGATGCCCCTCCCACTGGCACAGTGCCCCATCGATGAATGGACCCCTTACTACGCCACTGCTTGTACTTCATCAGCTATAGCTCCTGAAAGAAGGGACCTTTAGTCCTTTCGTAAAGATGTTGAGTATTTGATTAGAAGTTTGTATTTGAATGCCCCCTGTGATATTAGAAAGAGTAAGATTCGACAACAGTGAGAACGTTTTTAACATGATTGTGTTGGTTATCTTTAAAATGGGGTATCATCGACCTCCCTTACTGTACCATAGCCAGAAATACGGACAATGACATCTAGGCTTGTATGGTAACATAACAAGATGGCTGACTCAGAGTCACCAAGTCAATGACCATAAAGGCATTTGTCATTATTTGTGGTAAAGTGGTGGTTGCTTAAAGTAATCTCACACCTCTTACTTCGAAAGGCGCTAGACGACAAAGCTAGCAGAAATACACTACACATGTGAGTTTTTAAAATATTGATGGTTAGTTGAAAGATGAAAATTGACAGAATTTGGGCGCTTTCCGACGCACCAAGTTTGTCCTTCTTTTGCCTTGGTTTTAATCAAACACAGTATCATACCTCATAAATATACGTCCGGGTTAAAGCCGTATGACATGGAAGTCTCATGGACAATAACCATACAACAAATACATTGCCCAAACCTTCGCTTTGTACATCCCGCATATATGGAATGTGGAGAGAGTTGAATTGGACTTTATTTTAATGTGATTCTCCTGGAGTTGTCACATTTGGTAAAGCAGAAAGTTGAGAAACATATGTTTGAAGTTGACCCATTTCCCGATCGCTCTGAGTCACTGAGACGGAAGTTCACGAGCGCTGAAGGTTTCCTACCCTCAACCACGGTGAAACATCCCAAGCCAAAACTTTCCTCACATGAATTATTTTCTTTTCTTCCGAAATCAAAAACAAATGTAAACGTTCATCATTCTAGAATGTAAAATGTTTTCAAAGCTGATTGAGACAGAATACTTTGTCTCGTATGTAACCGACCTCGATGCTTTTAGTAGAGCTTGATGATTCTGTAAAGTTAAAAATGAAAGGAAGAAAAAAACAGAAGGTGTTGGTCCTTCAAGGTAAACAAGTGTGCATTCAAATCTTAAAACCATGGATTAATGCATTGATACACAAGTGTCAGCCAGTTCGCTTAGATTCTTTTAGCTTTACGATTAAGAGCATTCAACCAAGAATATTAGCCACCTATAGTTTTACATTATTTTCCTCATTCTCCCGTAGTTACTACTACGTTTAGTAAGTTTATTGTGTTTAAATTTCACTTGACTTACTTGTCAAGCAAAATAATGAAATTGATTTAAATAATATGATATTACGACGCGGATCTATATGTTGATAATTTTGACAATTAGCAAAACTACGTGTAGACATTTTAAAGACAAATTAAGGTTTATTATTTTCATGACGTTGTAGCTAGGTACCAGAGCCAAGTATATGAATTGTGAACTGTCACACCTATGTAAACAATTTTGTATATACAGCACTATTAACAAAAAGTAAAGTTCAGTACAAAAAGATAGTCATCTGAGATAATTTCGACCTCTGTTATCATGATTATCGTGTCCTACAAGGTATTTTATCCACAAAAGAAATCTTTGTTGTCATTAGGCCTCTATCATGGCAGTTATTTGTCAACCTTCCAGAACATGGCCGTCATGGATTCATGGCCTAACATTATCAACGGTGCAAACATTATCATAACGATAATCCCCCGTTTACCTTAACCTTATGTTAATTCTATTGATATACACAAACACTAGATATTTCTGCTTATATCAGTACTCCTGCCAAAACGTATGGCGTTATACCAACAGCTGTTATTAATGTTTTGTGATCACATTCCTACATTGATATCAACTGATGCTAAAGATATATCTATGCTTTTCTGATTGATGGATTACAAACTTGTCTACATTTTAACATCAATCCACCACCAAACATGCCAAATTTCGATTTCAAAAGACAAAATGGAAGCGGTGCAGAATTCGTATAGGAAATAAGCATTAGACTATCTTTCGTTGTGAGACCCATGTGACCAAAATCGACATAACCTTAAGACGATAAATGTATTGATTTAATGATTGAGATGACTATGATTATGCAAGGGCTACCTACGCCAACTTTAATGTTTTCTTCTCCTGTCGCATAATTTCTGTCTCTGGGGTGGGGCTCAAGAAAAACGTGCCCAGAATGTGAACATGGTATAGCTTGCGTTTAAAGTCAATAGACCTTTAAAATTAGGTATGCACTTATTCAACAAATGCAAATATCAATTGTTGAGGTGGGAATACAGTGGACGGTTACCTCTGCCCTTCTTTGTCTATGCTAATGATTAATTACTTTTGAAATTAAGTGTAAGTCATTCTTACACACCGATGATAACGGTCAAGTCGAAAAGCCTATTAACAGCCTCGAACCTCGATTTAGCGAGTGACAAACAGTGTCCACTTTGATTGGCCAAGCATTTTTTGGAAACTGTTATAATGGGGGTGACTCGATGCTACGCAAATCCCTCATTTCCCGAAGAGGAATTCACCTCATAAAGGTGCGTCATCGTCACGGGCTCATCCCCCAAAATCCTCATCACGTGACCAAGAATTATACGATCTAGCTCCGAAAGAGTACATAACAGTAATTGTAAAACCACATCGGAAATTCATGAATTAGATCCACTGCTGCTGTGAAAACCACGTCAGTTGCCGCTCACAATATTGTCAATTATTCACACTCTTTTAAGGGTTTATTAGCTCGACAGCATGGTCGACAACTCCTAATTAAGGTTTGGGAGGGTAAGGGCACATGCGAGAGAGAGAGAGAGAGAGAGATTGTGGGGTTATATTTTTCAATAACATTTATTGAAATAGATGAACATAAGGTTCTTTCAAAGCTATAAATTTAGTAGATCATGAAATCCACTGTTTAAAGACCGTCAATACTACTGGGCCAGAAGGGATTAGAACACACAGCAAGGTCACTGACAGGTAGCTATCTCATTAACTCAGCTCTCAACTAACATAAGAAAAAGAGGATCAAGGGGGACCAACAGGCACCGATTGGGGAAGTTTTCTATAGGGAGCAAGTAGCTACAAGTAGGACAGTGGGGCTTTAAACCACATCTGACCATTGATATTTTACTTTCAGCACGCTTTAAAACATGAATTTTTATACGGCTTTCTACAGCCCGAATTGGAGACCTTGAAAGTAACACACGTATTCATAAAAATAAAAGTAAAACTTTGTCGAGTCGCATTGCCTCGCAGACATTAGAGCGAGTTGTTGATGGATCTGATCTCTAGCCATGTAGATAGCCAAATTAACTTCCTAGTCATCCATTTCCTATTAGATGACGACACACCGAGCTCATGATATCAGAGGCATCAGTGGATCCGTATAATCCATAATCCCTTATGAAGAAAAATTATTCCACTAAAAATACTAGCGATTGACTACAAGGGCACCGACTGTTAGTGAAATCCTCCCCTCATGCTTGTATATGCCGATTTATATGTAGCTTTCTATTATTTCCATGACACGATAACGCTGATTTATAACTTATTCAGAACAGACTTACAGAAACAAATACTTAGAGGCTGTCCAATTGGCATAATTCAGATAGAGCAATGGGAATTCCCATTATTAAACGTTCTGCGATGTTTTGTTGTAACATAATCTACATCATTATCATACAAATAAGTTTGAAAGACTGAGGTACGTATTCTACTTAAACTGAATCCCGAGTTTACATTATAGACCAAGCGTTGAGCTTGAATAAGTGGAATAATTAACGCACCTCAATAAATTACATATTTTACAATACCATCTTCAAAGTACAACAAAATAAGAAAGCATAAAGAAAACAAATCTCAACTTTTGCAAAAATATATTCGATTATCAACGTGATCAAAAAAAGAAACAAGCGATGAATTTCCCCCTCGAAATTGACCGATCTTGGGTATGGATAACCCGATTAGATTCTCCTTCATCAGGAAGGATGCCTTGATTGGAGCCATACAGCGCATCGGGGAGGTGAGGTGCGCGTTTTGCATCTATCATGGATAACTCCCTTCGCGCCAAAACCTCGCATCCCTCAGTAGCTAAGGATTACGTGTGTTGGAGGGTCAGGACGCGAAGGGTTAAGAAGACTAAGTGGGATATCGTCTGGATCTGATAGGATGTTTGGATTGTAATGGCATGGCGCAGATTAAGGAAGTGTATTTCTATGACTTAGATCCTTTGACTTGTATCCGGCCACGTTTCTCCCCTTCAAATACTATTTTTACTGTTTTACTTTTCATACAGCGAGGTTTAGCTTTCAGTAATGATACAATCAACTGAAAACCAATTCTTCTTTTCGAGAAATAGTTGCCTTCGTCCTGAAATTTTGACGAACAGTATGACATGTATGAAGTGTGTGATAGATATTTTCTTTGTAAGTTTAACTAGCTTAGTGGTCATCAACGATACAAGTAGTTTCTCTTTCACTGTCGGTCTTCGTATAATGCTTCGTATATATATTCTACTCCATTTTGTGATCGTAAATTCAAAAGCCGAGAACATATTTTCATCAACCACATGAATAAACGCGTTCACGTTTGTTTATATTTCGCCTTACTCCTTATAATCTCGATGATTATAACGATTTGGTAGGGCAAGGGCTTAGATACATATTGTCCACAGGTAGGCCTACTCCCTGTTAATCATGTTGAAATCTTTCTGATTCGACATGGTTCGAGCTTAAACCTGTCAAGCTACCCATACGACTAGCCTGCTACTGATAAGGATAAGGCATCAAAGACCGATTAATGTTTGGGTGTGTATCATAGACACGAAGCTTATGACAAGCCATGAAGGATCAATTAAGGGTCGTGAGGGTTTTCACGTAATTCAGTACTCCTAATCTCACAAGGAAGTTAGAATTGTGCGATTATACCACGGTCTGCTAACACAACTGTATTCGTGTTGATGTCCTTCTAGTTCTAAACACATAATTTATGTTCGTGCACTATTCGTCAGACACAAGCTAGAGCTTGCATTAATTATATGTAAAAACTAGTATTCTATGAGTTAACGCTCTTTGGCTCTTATAACAGGGGGTGTTTCACAAAGATCCTAAGTTAAACCTATCTCTAAGTTGAACTTAACAGAGTTGGACTTAACAATTATGGAAAGCCGTTAGCACCTATGAAATCATTTTGTAAAAGGCATAACATGTTGATTCAAATCATTCATATTTTTTATTATCAAAGAGATTTCATGTTCTTAATGTGGAATTTATGAAAAAAATCTAAAATACATTTACCTGAATTTTCGCTTGGGAATATATTTTATGTTAAAGCTACAAATAGGCTCTCCAAACCAAAGGATCTTTGTGAAACACCCCCTGATGTAATGTTGGTGCGCAATTAAGGACACTCTCACGTACAGCTGCGACTATGATTCATCTGCTGAGTGCAGAAACGGCATTAACTCTTTGTACATGTATCCGAGATTATGCCGATCTGTCTCTAACGAGATGATTCGTGTGCCATTCAGGACCCTCACGTAGTCCTTTATTATGCTTAGTGCAAGAAGGGCGTTACATCTATGAAACAGCATATCAGTCAATTCCCTTTTGGCTCTCACCTAAATGAAACGTGTTTGCCCTATAGCTGTAGACACACCAAGATCATAATCACAGTTACAAAAGGGGTAGCCATTTTGAACTTATTTAAGCTACCGTGGCAACCTCTTCTCGATGTGAGTGTTGACCAGATTTATAAAACGGGACGCACGATAGGTAAGTTTAATCATGAACAAATTTGCGGTCAATATTTCACTGGTTTTTAGGAAAATTATGCTAAAGACTTGGATCATTGCGTTAATTCGAGGTCAATCATGTCTTTTATCGGTAAAATACGAACGTGTGAATCCTCTTTGAATAATATTGACATTCTAACAAATCAGAATTACCATGGATTCATCAAGAAGAGAGTGAGGGACATGTTTATCAGAATATGATTACTGATTCACGCCTACTTCTAGGTATGTTCTATGCATTAACTGAAGAATCAATAGGCAAAGTGAAATAAGAACAGATTAAACAAAAACAAACAAATGACCCTCCAGAAAGCAAAATAATCAAACAATTGAAAATGAATTGAAAAGAAGACAAGAACAGATACAAATGGGCAAAACAATCAAAGATCGAAAAAAAATAAATGCGCATACAAGTTATCAATCAGCTACGCAAATGCATTACTCATTTAATTAGTTATGCAGTGAACTAGCAAAGCAGTTTTGTCTGTCTGTCCGAGTCTTTGGTCAAACATGTTTGTTATGATACAAACATAAACTACATTTATAAGTCTTACAAGCTGTATACGTGTGCAAAGTGCTACAACATCACCGGTTAACCTTGTTATTAATTTACGTGTTGAAGGTAATTAGGATCAAACATGACGCTCTTTATTTTCGGAACATGAAATAAAACGGTTCGAGGTGAACACGGTGAAAGACTTTCATAACGATGACGTCATAGGGCAATTTAGCCCCCTTACGGTATATTCCGGCTATTTTGAGAGAGTGCATTGAAACTCATAAACGACATTCAAGGGCGGAACCTTTCTAATCTGACCAACTTCCTCAAGAAACCTCAAGATTTCTAAAACAACCTCATCGTGTTGCCATAGCTACGCCTCAAGAACACATCGTTTCTCTAGTAGCTATAACCTGGTGCGGCCGTCACCTCCTTTTGATAAAGGGGTGAACATTATTCCGGAGAGCTAGTCCCATATGCATCAACAGTTATACCCACTTTACACCTCCAATACTAGTGCACATTATGCTCGGAATTAAAAAGACGCATGGTTATAGACTAACATTGTTTATATTTATACTAACTGGACGACAACATCTGCCCATTATAACATTAAACAAGATGCGAGAGAAAAATTAAATACGGTTACAATAAAAGTGACGAAAATAACCCAATCTCAGGCTTTCCCTTCAGTATCACAAAGCTCTTTGAGTACTAACATAGATATATGTAGCTATAGTCAATACGAATACGTTTAATATCTAGAAAATGTACTTTCTGTGGTTTGTAAACACGACTCATCGTTTGTTCGACATGTTCGAGTCTAAATTAGCTCAGACATTCATTCAATCTTTCAGTCACCCAGACCGACCTGTTTGAGCCTTATTTCCTTATCTTAATCGAAGATACAATCATCGTTAGAATGTCAAGGTTACAATATGCTGAAATATACAAGGATGTGGGTAAAATAAGAATTTGTAATCACCATGTCATGATCTGCTGACAGACAGTCTTTCGATGAGAGACAACAACTGGATGAAAAAATTGTCCCAAAGGTACCGGATGAATTTTGTTTTACTGGCAGGGTGTATATTTAAGGTTATACGACATGCTAACCAAATTCCTTATTTCGATCCTGGACCCAACAATATACCTAACCTAAAAACCCTATGTAATGGAATACCTAACCCCAATCCTACATCTTTGACGAAGTAAAGCACATGACAAATGTCAGATCACTGACGCATAATAGCGGTAGCTGCACCATTCGTATTCTCTACTTTTACAAAACTGTTATCTTCCGTAGGTAATTGGACATGCCTGTTCTAGGTTAAGCGACGAATAATAGTAACTATTATGATCTAATATATTAATTTCTTCAAATTAAATATATTTATGATTCTCCTGATCACCTTCAATTTTTAACGAGAGAGAGAGAGAGAGAGAGAGAGAGAGAGAGGGAGGGAGAGCGCGAGCGTTGAAACACTTTGAAATGCAGTTATGAAAATAATTAAGCTCCTGCTCTTAAAATTGATGTTATTTAACAAAGGTACTAGCATAAAGCACAAGAACAGTTATCTATCCCGTATCATACAAAAACAAAAGACATATTTGTATCAAATTATGTTTACTTCCATTGCCAAACTCCTGCCTGTCAAAACGCAGCACTCGCTATATATCACAGTCTCGCGTTTTATCAAGCCAAGAAAGTGCTTCTGACATTACTGTAATACATGACGCAAATCTAATTTCGTTCTTCCTGTTTTCACGATGTTTCATGAAATCTGGGTGATAAAGGCCCCCTTTCTACTGTTTATCCCTATTTTATTCCAAATCACCCGAGGCATATACCCTTTTAAGGTTGATTTATTTTAATACAATTTTAGCAAAATCAGTCTCGTTAGTTGGACAGGTGTCCTGATGAGCGTGTGAGTGGCGGGGTAGGGCTATAGCTCGGTGTGGAACCATTGGTTAGGGAGCTCATCTACACATTTATTTTCGAACTCGGTGGACTATTTTGCGTTTTCCTAAACAGTAAAGTGAAAACCATAGTTCGAAATTTCCCCCAGAAATGATGGGGATTACGATTCTGAACGAGATTAACTTGCTTATGTGTAAAGTACCATTTTTCTTCGATATTATCTTATTTAGGGGGCCGGAGTAGATTGTGGG
>BEXV01000999.1:67245-90648 GCA_003118195.1 Hemicentrotus pulcherrimus
GGGGGGGGGGGGGGGGATGGGGGTCGTGCATTATGAATAAGCAGATTTTGGAAGTGGATACATGCCCCAGACCCCTGGATCTGCCACTAGATGATGTTATTTGATGTAATCAAACAACATCACAGAGGAAGAAGATCTTCTTCAATATTTTCCTTTTTTGTCTTCGTCATTATTTACAGCACTAGGAAAGGATATTTTTGGTCAACAAGGCCAATTTCGATGCAGTGAAGACAATGGTAACGTTACGGATTGCAGAGGTGTGCTGGTATGTACAGGACCCCCTTATGGTTGCTCATGTGCAGCTGGTTATACAGGCGTGGACTGTATGCAAGGTGAGTACACCACATATAAGCTTCAAATCTTCATTTTGCTATTTTTATTATGAATCGTTAGGAAGCCTAACGTATAAAGCATAAACTTGTTTTAAAAGTAGAGCAGAACTCCAAATTTTGAAATTTCAAATCTTTGTTGGTAATTATCTCAAGTGTTCATACAAAGCTTGCGAAAATGTTAAACGAAGCTCTCCGTTCCTTCCAGACGTAGTCAGACTATAGCATGACTGTCATGATAGTCCTGCTACCCTGTTGTTGTGACGTCATAAACTGACCGGGCCTTTGACCAAGGTGAAAGTCAGCGGGATACTGATGCTAAACTTGTCCTTATCTCTTTGGTTATCTTTGGGATATGTTGACTTGAAGAAGAAAATTAAAAGCATCCTCTTCGTCTAGGAATGATTCTTAAATAAACTAACTCGGAAATATTATCGAGGCTATCTAGATATGTATAAAAATAAATGGGTCAAATAAAAACATTGATAATTTATAAGTTGACGGTCTTGGATTGTTAGAATATTGATGTATATGAATGTGAAGGGGGCAATGGAGGTGTGATGTTGATTGTGATGGTGAAGGTAAAATGTAGGCACTAAATAAAATGAACACGCTAGTGCCTTTAATAGTAATGTTAACAAACTATGATTCTACCATTTTCATTTCCCTATTTGCGGGGGTAGGTCCTTATAACAGCGCGGTATTTAATTGTATTGTTTATGCACTACGAATCATGATTCTTAGTTAAACCTCTAATCTAACGGTTTCCATATTTTTTCGGTATCCGTTTTATTAATCAGAATGCGAAAATGGAGCTTTCGGAGCCGATTGTGACCAGACCTGTCACTGTCGAAACAACGCCCTCTGTAGCGGAGATACGGGAAGCTGTGACCCCGCAGGTGGATGTGAAGATGGTTGGACCGGGGTCAACTGTCAAGGTTTGTAACTATCTTCAAGTGATATTTGGTGAAATACTGGCAGTTGAGAAATGAAAGAATTTATTTATTTAAATATTGTTTTAATGCAATCATGACTATTTTATATGATTTGCATAAATTAAAGCAACAATCGCGATCTGTAGTTTTTTTTTCGCAACGGTGGGAATAGACCAGGTTGTTAATGTATTTAATTTGTGCATGTTTCTCTATGGGACTTCTAGTTACCAACTATTTAATTCACCTGCAACAAGTAGTGGTATCTTTAAGAATTGAAAACACTTCTGATTTAGTGGCTATTGTTATGTTTGGCAAGCCTCTGGTTATTTCTGAGTTGTCAAGAGGAACTATTGTTCAATGAATATGCGTACAATCAAACGGGTATTCTTATACCAAAATAAAGCACCTTAAGTCTCAAGCTCAATGACAACTACATAATCGAGCCCTTTATGAAGATCTGTGGCTACAAATTTCTTCCCAATAACACGATAGTGACAAACAATGCAATACACATTTTATGTAAAATATAATATCTGTGGATGAAATCTCCTTGCCAACACCATATAAGTTAAAAACCTTATGAAACGTCGTCACTGACTTACATACTCTCGAAGTTGCAATTTTTATGTTCAAATACATAAATAAGCAACTGCCACCTTCATTCGATAATTTGTTTGTTCATAATAATACAATTCATTCTTATCAAACCCGTTTATCTGAGAATTTTCATTTAACTAACCCCACATTGTTGATTACACTTAAATCAATCAGACACCATGGCCCCGATTTATGGAACAATTTATCTAAAATGATTAAATCATGCACGACCCTCTATTCTTTTATAGCGACACTAAAACGTCACATTATTTCCTCATACAAAATCGTTTCTCATTAAATTTCGTCTCTGAATTCGAAAATATTTTTAATTTATTAATTCTTAAAACATTACGTACCAGAACCCAATTCGCACTTGCACATGCACTTTCACTGCACCCACTTGATCAATTTCGCGTGTACAATTATATAATTTAAGAGTTTGCCGCTATTCTCTCGAGGCCGCCATCGATTTCAAGCTTACCGCTCATGATAGCGGTCTCCTGTGTTTTCTGTATTTTATCTCTTTTTTTTTTCATTGAAATTATATTTGTGTTAGTATGCAACTTATTTAATGTACTTAACAATTTATAATTATGTATAATTATGAAGAAAATGTTGTTACATAATGTATTATGATTATGTTCTATTTTGAAAATGCAGAAATACAAACAAACAAACAAACAAACATGCTTTTATTTTAACGTCAGTCAATTTCAGGTTTAAAGTGTACATTTGTACACATTGCACACGTTTGGACACAGTGCTATGTGTATGATTATACAGTTGTAGTCATAACGTTCATCGACATTTATGTTCATGATGTGTTAAAACTGCATAGTATACGGCTATATTTACTCTAATACGATGTTCACACCAACGAAACACCGAACCGACACCAGACCTAACCTTAAAAAAATTGGTCAGTTTTGAGTCTGTCTTGTGGTGTGACTGAAATCTTTGCGAATTCTCACTCGCTGCGCTCTTTCCATACAGTACCCACGCCAAGAATAACGTCATTCATCGCATCACCATCCAACGGTTCCAACTTCGGCACCACCCTCTCTCTCACCTGTACCGCTACCTTCAACTTCACCGACACCTCGCTAACCCTCCAGGTGTATACGGGTACCCCCGGGGGAAAACAGCTACCTTCAGAAGTTACCCTACGTGACGTCACGGAGCAGACACAGACAACAGTGGTGGAGACGGAGATTACGCGCGCCGCTCAGGATTTCGAATGCCGTCTGTCAGCAAGCGACAATGTGAAAGATCAGGACATCGTCAATGTCAAAGGTCATGGTTAGTATGTTTTGTAGTTGATAAGGTATCAGTAAATGTTTCTTATTTTATGTTTTGGAAATGTATATTCCAAATCGGATTATATTACACAAAGAACAATATTACCCCGTCAACCTCTTGAATTTTCACCATACAGTTTTAGTTACGATAAAAAAAGTGGTTCAGATATTAAGCAAAGACTCTCTAGCAAAGACCAGTTTAAACGTGACATACCTACTAACTAAAACTGTATGGATCTTTCTTTCTCGAACCCCCGTTGACGAGATATATATGTAATGGATGACAGGCATTTTGGTATTTTTCTTAATGTACGGACTGTGAAATGAATACAGTAGTTGTTGCTACGTCAAACAAAACCTGGTAAGTTTTCTAGCCGTCAAGAGCAATCTGTAAGCATAACATTTTGAATTATTTATCTGAAAACTGGTCTTTTCAAATTTCTCTAAAGCTATTATGTATAGACTCTAGATCTCCACTGACTTCATATATTTATCCCTCACAACATTCACGTCCCCAATTATCATGATTGTGGTGGACAATTCTGTCCCACGACGTGTAAGAATAGGAAAGCTCCTATCCTTGGTGCTTTCCGTTAAGCCAGAGGCATTGAGTTAAGAAATGTCAGTCTAAACCTCCAAGGACAAGTTCACGGTGGACCAGACGAAATCCTGTCCTATTTTTAACTCGATTGTTGATACGTTGTCTGGCCCATACAACCGTGGATATTGCTAGGGAATAATATATACACAACAAGTAGAAACGCAACGGAATTTAGGTGATATCAAGTTATTGAGAAAGACGCTTTTCTCTATTTAAAATAGGAGTTGCCATAGCAAAACGATCAGTTGAAAATAACTTATGTTTCAAATTACCCGTCGTTAAGTGGTGGTCAACTACAAAAACAAAGAAAATACAGAATATAATAATTTCAATACCTTGAATGGTCGTCTCATTTAGGAAAACGGGAAATTGTTATAAACAGGAGAAAACAAAGGGGGATGGAGGGAGGACCAACATTTTTTTTCATTTTCAAATACAGCCAAGGTCAACTAAACGATTGCAGACAGGACTAGTTTTATGGACGAGATGGCGTAAATATTCATTCCTGAATGATAAACGTCTATAAACCAAATCAACAACATCAAAAATGGCGATGGCGCATGGCGCATAGTATTCCATAAGTCCTTTCACTAATTTCCAATCTTGAAATAATGGAAACAAAATAATGAGGAGAAATGAAAAGCCGTCTACTTGTATTTTTTTCTCCCATCTCCAGAGCAACCATCTTTGACTCGACCGCCTACGATAGTGACTGTCACCAGTGCTGCGGTAGAACTTACGTGGGACGCATGGAGCGCTGCGGTTGATACCGGTAGCGGTCCGGTCACCGCTTATATTGTGCAATACAGAGAACACGGCGTTGCCGACTGGGAGACGGCTGGAAACGTCACAGAACAACCGTTCACATTTACAGTGATGTCACTTGGTAGTCGGTTAACCTATGACTTCCAAGTGGTAGCGGTCCGACCCGGAATGAATGGTGAAGGCGAACCGAGTCCTATGATAACGGCAACCACCACCTGTGCATGTAAGTATTCAACCCAATGCAAACTGGCTCTAGTGGTGGAGAGGGTAAGCATGACCACATTAATCCTTGATTTAAAATGAGGTTACACTGCCAAAAATGTTTATTCTAAATTTAGATACAACTTAAAGACATTACAGGAAACAGAGTAAATTGAGATCTTGTGGGATCACAATTTTAGTCACGGGTGAGCTTTTCGATGCTTCTGCATTGGTCTGTGTTGCAGAGAGAATAAGATAAGAATAAAAATTGACCTTGACTAGAATTATTGTCATCTGCGATATCTCATGAAAGCCCAATACTCTCTGGTTAGGGTGCTCGTCTAGCGGAAAGGAACTGTTCAATATTGCCGACTCTATCACATGCCGACATAACTTTCTCACGGCTTTCATTATTTCTCTGTGTTTATCATGTTTATCATTTTTTTATAAACCCAGCACCAGATCCCATTCCATCACTGTCAGTTTCATCAATACCAAACAATCCGACATCACTTCTCGTTACGTGGGAACCGACCCTGGAAAGACGCTGTGATGTCGCCTACTACATTATTCATTATGACATCACAAGTTTCGACCAATGCGCTGACAGGAAGGCAAGTTCAGGAAGTGACGTCAGCCAATCAGGCACCTTCAATACGACAGAAACGAGCTTGACAATCAACGGGCTCAATGAATATTCATCATACGTGGTAACCGTAGCGCCAGGATTTGAAGACAACGTTGGAGCGAATATTACAGAAGTTGGAACGACTCTCGGAGATCGTAAGAGACAGGACACACTTGTTATACGAAAATGCCTCCCAAATATACAAATGCTCAATGAATTGTGATTTAAATTCATTATAGCACTAATCATCGCAAATACAAATTCACCTGCAAGATGTATTTTGTAAGAGGAATAGTTTGCAATTGTTCAACTGTAAAAATACTGTTATTAGCCTATGACTATGAATATTTTTTTAAGGGAGGAAAGGGATACATCTATTTCTGTATATTATTTTTTTTTAATCTATTTCAGAATCTGTATAGTATTTCGATAAAGATTATCTGCAGCTAGTTCTAGATCATGAATAGTGAAAACCATTATGACTTTAACCGACAAGTTTTAAATGTTTTCCTCTCTCAGGACCCACATCCGCCCCTGCTGCAGTAGAGGTCATTGACCTTTCAACCAACAGTGTGACCTTGAGCTGGGGCGAAGTCCCGTGCGGTCATCGTAAGGGGTTGATTAGTAACTATCTCTTGATGCTAAGAGGAGCCAAACAGGGAACACAAATCGTCACTGCCTCTCAACATTCATACACGTAAGTCTTTGGCTGATAAAGTCGAAAATATAGAGGGCAATTATGAATATTATGTGCCTTATTGATGGTCAGTTATGAACTGGGCAATTTCATGTTTAATATATTTCAGGTACACTAACAGTGTAGGACACGAATAATTGTGAACATGGAATTGTCAAAAGTATACGAAGACGTATTCAATATTATTGGCGTAGTTGTGCATAAAATTTCATCCGAGAAAGACTGAAGCGGTGATAATATTAACTAGAAGAATAAAAGAAGGAACGGATGAGAAGTGGTGTAGCTCTACCAACCGGGTGCCTCTTGGAAGACCCCTAGAGCACAGAGGATTTTCATTAGATTTACCCCGCTCCCTTAAACTCTGTCATCTACACAATGATCATATCCTGTATGATATACAATTACATTCTTCCCATTCAAGCAAGAGTGGACTAACACCAAATCATTTGTTTTAAGGAAAATCCTTTGATTTTGCTTAAAAAAACCTATTTTTCCCTTTTTCACCACCAGGTTTCCCGATCTAGCAGAGTGCGTAATGTACAACTTTACAGTAGCAGCTCATAACATGGCGGGCGTTGGTCCTACCAGTGCACCAATACCCATCGTGATACCAGCTACAGTCGGTAAGATGGGGCGATGTTTCAAGGGTCCATTGTCAGTGAATATTTCAGTTGACATAAAATCTGAAACCAAGTCAATTTTCATAATTTATGCTAAGTGTGACGTCTCCAAATCACACGTCTTAGGTTCACTTTTTATACTTAAAAAGCAAATTTAACATTACGTTTTGGAGACGCTAGTTGAGATCACTGATGGGGTTCCTGAAAATAAAGGCATGAATTGCGTTTAGGCTTGGGGAGATAATATAGTTAAGGAAGAATTTTATCTAATTTTTTTTTATAGAGATTTTGAATTACCATATCCTTTCTCTTGTGATTCTTCTACACATTAACTGACTGACAAACATTTACTTTAAGTAATGGTCATAGTGTCTTATCAAAGCCTCGGTCACAAATGCCATAACGAACTGCTACGAACGCCGTACGAACGATTTTCAGAAAATGGAAATTCGGGAAGACAATGGAAAAATAGGGAGATTCGTACGAAATTATCGTTCGTACGAACTTTTGTGACCGTAGCATAAATTAAGCAACCTAACGATAGACATGTGCACCTTCACTCTAACATAATCAAGATCTTTGTAGCAACAAAACATTGATCCTCATCAACTGCTATATCTAAAGATATCCCAAAATAGCTTTATATTCATGTTGCTACCACTAACTTAAATCATTCTACCTTTCTTTGATAGTCCCTGGCCCACTTCCGAACCTTCGCGTCACCTCGACCCCTACCGAGATCCACCTTTCTTGGGACCCTCCAGTACAGTCTGCCTGTCAGCTGGAATACATCGTCCGTTATACGCCGAAGGTCCTGGACCAATGCATAGTCCAACTGACGGAGGGGCCTATTGTAGCAGGTAACACCAACTTGACGACTGACTTCACAATTGCAGGACTGGTGCCGTATTCGACGTACAGTGTCGAGGTATTGGTGCGGAATAGCATTGGGTTTGGAGCACCGCAAAACAGGACTATACGCACTGCAGAATCAGGTGAACCTTCGTTTATCTCATTCTTAAAAATAATGGGTTTGAAGTATTTCAGCAAGAGAGACTGCGATAAACATGGCCTTCCGATGATGAAAACGAAAATAATTATGCGAGGCTTCTTTAATGGTTAAGCCCGAAGATAAGGGTAAACGCATATTAAATATAATCGCATATAATCCAAATTTAATTTCTTTATGACAACCTTGAATAACGTAGGTGGATTATAGTGATCGGTGAGCGTATCATTTTCATTTAATATTAATGGTCCTCGTATGACAAATACGATATGTGTCCATTTTATGGTAAAATCATGTAAATAGTATCTGACGAAATTGATCACTTCTGTTTTAAAATCTAGTTCCTGAGAACGTGACCCAACTTGCTTTAGTGGAAACTACTGAGAACAGCATCTCATTGACGTGGGACCTACCGTGTGGACATACCCACGGTGATATACTGCTCTTCCATTACGAACTTTCCAATGAGAACGTGCCCATTGCTGCACTTACTGAGGGGGATTCCCCTAGAAACACGACGTCATTGACTATCAACAATCTAGCTTCATGTACGCCATATGAGTTCAGGATCAAGGCAAAGACAACTGCTGGGTATGGTCGGTAAGCCAAACTGTACCACGTGCGAACACAAGGAGAAGGTATGCATTCTATTTTCTCTGGTACATTAACAAAAATGTATACAAATGCGGTAATATTAGTGACACTATAATATATTATATAAATTCACTTTCAAATACATTTTGACCAAGATTAAGCTCATGAATAAATATGACCCTAAAAAGCTCTAATCTTGCAATTTAGATTTAAAAAAACCACATCTTTCGGGTCCAATTACAAGCAGATATGTGTCGAAGGTCAGTTCTCTTAACCAATGTTAATCATTGCTGTTGTTTTGTTCCATCTGCATGGTTAGCGCTGTTGTTGTAGCCCTTGGACGTGTTGGGCCTTTTTTGGCAAATTTAAGCAAATACAAATATGTTAACAGGTGTAAAGAAATACTGGTACAGTAAAACTTGTTTGAGTGGCCACCTCTCTACGCAGGCCACTTGCGTATAGTGACCATGTATTTCTTTTCCATTGAGTGACCTTGATAAAGAGCTTTGACTATATTTTTATCCAACTGACATGGTGGCAGCGGTGGGATACAAGGTCACACCATTGAAACAACGGACGAGTCTGTAGGCCTAGAAAACCGTACTTTATGACAACCTTAACAGCTGCGTTTGCATTATCTATGAATTTCTCCACAGAACCCGGTGTGATAGAGACCATGTTCGTGCATACCTACGACACACGTCCATTTGAAGCTGACGTCACGTGGTCTCCACCAGAGGTCAACGGATGTCCCATACTCTACTACCGGGTCACATATGTTCTTACAAACCTTGGTATGTGTGGGCCGATCAGCAGCAGCCTTCGGATGTTCCGGTTTGCTGGAAACACTTCGCATTGGTTCATACGATTGTCGAATCTGGAGCCTTACTCGACGTACGATGTCTATGTTCAAGCCGTGAGCGATGCCGGCATGGCTCCGGTGGCGACAAGAAGCTTCCAAACACGAGCTGCAGGTATTGTAGTTTATCTAATTATACACAATTTAATATATCTTGTTTCGAAAGCCAGAAAAAAACTCATATCACTACAACACAGACTCTCTCTGTCTGTCAACATATGACATGATCTATGGCTTGACGTATTGCTTATTTAACAAACCAAATAGTTATCGATCGCCTTGGGGATTAAACCCTTCATTTGTAAATATGTTTACTAATTGTTATATGCTAGTCAACTTGCAGTGACAATGACAATTGAACACATTTACACAAATAACTATAAGTAATGCCATAAAAGGCAAGTGTTGCAGTCTGCGGTGTAATAATACTGTCATAGCAATCGTTTGTAAATCGGAACGTATAAGCTTAGTTTGAAAATTTAATTATTGGATCTTGTTATAATACTCAGCTCCAGGACAAGTGATGGTAGTCGACGTCACGGAACGTACCCAGAGCAGTCTCAAATTTCGCTGGAACACACTGGAATGTGGCGAACGTCACGGACCGGAAGTCATATACCACTACCGACTAGAGTCCCCTTCCGGGTTATACTGGAACGGACAGGTACATGATCCCGAATCCCTAGCTGCAGTGTATGGGCTCTTGCCTTGTTTGACGTATTCATTCAAGGTCCTAGCCGAGACGTCTGCAGGATTCGGTGAACCAAGTACTCTGCTTTTTGCTGGCACGACTGCCTCCCGTAAGTATAGCAGTAGACTATAACCTTGGCATGTAGATAAAATTTGAATTCTGAAGCCATTGGAAGTGAATGATAGCTGAAGGTTTTAATCGACTAACAATGGATGTCTTACATTCACTGTAAGACAAATAAGTTACACTAATTTTAACAGGTGAGATATTGAGGAGAAAATATTTCTACAATTATGACGGATACAGATTAAGTGGAATTATGATTATGATTACCATTATAATAATGATCTTTAAAAGAACAACATTTTATTGTCTAAAAGAATCGTTTCCCACGCAAGATCATTAATCTTTGTCAACTAATCTTCTAACATTAGACAGCCTACTTAGTTGATATTGAACCAATAATACCATAGGTTTGAGTTTGCATGGGCTCTTCACAGATTCCTAGATAAATAAAGTGCACTTTGTTCACATCCATCCCTATTCGCAGCTCCTGGTCCCGTTACGTCACTCCACCTCCAGACCGTAAGTTCTGCAGAGATGAACATCACCTGGAGTCCTCCCGCAGCCCAGCCTTGCCCGATAGTCAGCTACGGCCTCCGCTACCTTCCAACGAACACCGACCAGTGTGATGCGACCATAAGGCGATTGACCGCTACGAGGACGTCGGACGTCGAGACCCAGAACACGTCGGCCGTAGTATCAGGGTTGCTGCCCTTCACCACTTACAGGGTGATGGTATGGGCCAGGACGGATGCACCAACGGCTGGACAAGAGGTCACATCAACCATAGTTACTGCACAAGCTCGTAAGCATCACAAAACATGATGAACAACATTTTATTGATCGATGAAATATGCAAAAGATTTCCTACCTATCTTCCTCAAAACTGTTTTATTTTTTCATTTTTTTTAACGGTTAATTTTTATAATGTCATTTTTTCACCCCACTCCAATCTCATTAAACCTCATTCAATGACACAATAGATATCGTAATATGGGGTTTCTCTTCATGATTTGCAATTGTAATGAGATGCGGAACGGTACTAAAGAATTTTAGCAAACATAAACCATCTTTACTCGACATGTACTTTACTTTTAAAACATATACAGGCTCATTCATCTTTGAATGACCATGTTTGATATTGAATCACTGAATTATAACACCACGCAAAGTGTTTTGGAAAACGTTCGGTAAAGATTGTCTGAAATGTTTACCTGTACACGTTTGTAACCGTAACTTTATCTTTCGCTTCCAGCACCAACTGCCTCACCCACGCTTAACGAACCATCGACATTCCCGCATAAACCGTCCAAACTCAACGTGTCATGGGAAGAAGTGCCTTGCGGACATCGTTGTGGAGACATCACCTTCTACGCCTACGAGCTGGAATCTCTTGATGACTCCGCCCTGAATTCAAAAACGAGCAAGATTCCCGCGTCACATCGTTACGTTACATTGGATGACCTCGAGCCTTGTGAAGTTTATCAGTTCCGAGTCAGAGCTCGCACCCGGAAAGGATGGGGACCGTTCAGCAGTTGGAAGAAGCTCATTACGAACGCAGTTGGTATGTTTGGTCGATCTATGTTACCCCAAAATAAAACAAATGAAAGTTTATTCATGATTTCATAGAACTTTATTCAATTTGTTACATTATAATCAGTCAAAGCTACGAAACTAAAAAAATAGCATTTTCCTATGAAAATAATCAAACTTCGTAGGGATTTTGTTTCAACAGTTTATGATGCTCCAAAAGTTTAGAATGATAATCGTGTGCTTAATGGCATGAAAGTCATGCATATATAATAATATTCTTGCCGTGTATTATGGTCCCTTGGTTATTGAATTAATCCAAGAGAATCAACGTAACAATGACAACTACTTTCTTGCCTCTACCGTATTAATTCATAACGTTTATAACATAACCGAAGTTAACGGTAAATGCTTACTAAGGGGACTTGTTTCTATTCTACCAAAATTTCAGTGTCGGCTGAAGTCAGCATAGTCCTTGCCGAAACAACCAGTGACAACCCCACATCAATTCGTCTGAATTGGAACGCCCCGCCAAACCAAAAATGTCCAATCAACAACTACGTTGTAGCGTATCGTCTGGTTCGTCAAGACCGATGTCTCCTCGACGATGATTGGCCAACTCATGAGTTAGCCGTAGTAGCTGACCATGGAGATGTTGAGATCAGTTCGCTAATACCATTCTCGACCTATGAGTTGAAAGTGTTTGCGGTCACTGAAGCTGGCAATGGATCTATGTCGGTGGTTGTTGTACAAACTGGAGAAACAAGTAAGGATCAAATAATTTTCGTCACGAAACGATTATTAAAACAAAAATCTACAAATGCAGTCAGAAGTTATCCCATTGTGCTGATGTCTGAAATGACATCGAGCGTATTAAGATATGAATAACACTATTTCAATATTCTATTGCATGTCCCATAGAAATGGCCCGTTTTGAATACTAATTACTAAACACGTACTAGACCATTGTAATGTACGCACGTTTCAATGTGGGATAGACGATGTATTGAAGTAGGCTTTTGGAAATTAGTTGCGATCGTGTTAAATGAAATAGTTCCAGATGACGAAGTTAAAAGAAAAAAATCTATGACTCATTAATCATGAGCCAGAAGGGCATAAGCATAGTATTAAAAAGTTATCACTTTTGGGGGGCTCTCAGCAGAATACGTTTTTCATACGCATCAGAATCGACAGGGCCTTCTTATCTTGAATGATTGCTTTGTTTTGGTCTCTATGAATCTTAGCCAATACCAATTTCTCCAATCATTTGTATTAAAATAATCAAACTATTTGAGAAACAAGAACGTCGAACCTTTTTTTTTTACATCACAGTTCCGACCGATGCACCAGACGCAATCACCGTGGACCTTGTGACGTCACGGGAAATCGAATTCTCATGGAGGGAGCCCCCATGCGGTACAAGACACGGAGACATAGTTCATTACGAGTATCAGCTTCTCGATGCTCAGAACGATCGTACGCTGACGGCTACTACGACCGAGACCGTGGTACAGATAGGATTCCTAACGCCATACACGGAGTATCGGTTCTCTGTGCGAGCTGCCTCGTTGAAAGGCTATGGACCGTTTTCACAAGAGATTTCGAGAACAACTCTTGTAGCACGTAGGTATTCGTAGGAATGCTGAGGAATCCTAATATATCATCGATAAAAAGTAAAGGGATTGATGTGAGACGTAGGGTAATAATCAGAATGATAATGATAATGAAAAAATTTCTTATTGGAGATAAAAAAAAAACATATCATGCCAGCAAGATTGTGATAAGAGGATTAGCATAAATGCCAACCAATAAATGCACTAACTTCGTAGCGATGAGAGCAGCAGAGTGTTCAAATTCATTAAGTTAGACTCCTGTCAATACAAGAAACGGCAGAATTGTAAAACTTAAGGTCTTAGTCAGATATGCCGCGGTAAACCACCACCCAAAAAACCCAACGCTGTTTAGTGATTGGCAACTGCTCGCAACAAAGGTCTTGCGCGTGTACACTGAGCTCCTTGTGATAAGATATGACGTCGTCATAAAAAAAACGAAAAACGAAAAACGCTGCGGTTTGCCGAGTCATATATTTGAAGGAGGCCCATAAAATGTTTTATTTCGAATCCGTGTCGTATGAAAAACATAGTATCTTCCTTACCAGTTACCTCCTTACGTGATGGTAGTTGATAATTGTGTCGAAAGTCATGAAATTCTTTTTTGATTGCAGCACCACCAAAGCCGACTGGTTTAGAGGTCCTCGGGATTGGAGAGACCAATGTCACACTTCAGTGGGTTAGACCCGATCCTCCACACGGCATCATTCAGGAATATAAGGTAAGATAACTTCAATAATAAAATGTGTTTAATAACATTTGATTTAGTTAATAGACTTTGATACAGAAATAATATTCGTATTTTGCAGTACTATCATTGCATTACTGTGAGCATCAACACTCTTACTAAATTTCTTGTATACCCTGTCATTGAGTTAATCTCTATCACTCTTATCACGTTTGTTATCATCATCATCATCATCATCATCATCATCATCATCATCATCATCATGTTAGAAATACAACCATAATCAGTTTCTTTATTGTTGTCGTCATCACCAATACATCGTCGTCTTCAACTTGTCATCCCCTCAATCACAATCGCCACCACCGTCACCACCATTGCAGTTATACAGCATTGTTTTTTATAAACTAAAATATATTTGAGGTGCAGGGGCAGGGGGGGGGGGGTATGCTAAATGAATTAAGAAAAGTGGGAACAAGAAAAGGTATAGAAGACAAATGTTGATTCATTTAATTTATTTTTCATCTTTACAGCTTCAATTCTGGCGACAGAGCGAGCAGAGATCAAACCAGAGCATAGAGATCACGATCAGATCGGAGGATGAGAAAGTAAATGGCACCCTCACCGGCCTTAGTCCGTTTACTGCTTACGTCATCAAGGTAGGAATGACTTCATGAATATCCAAACAAAACATGACTAGTTCCTCAGAGTTATGTTGCTTCTTGCTTTATAGGATCATAACACACATTGTACTTGGTAGAAACACAGCTGGCCTACCACAGTGACGTAGACTGAGGTTTAAGTTGTCGTAGTAAGCCCATAGTGTGGTATGACATTATTAGGAAAATCCAGAAACATGTGTCCATATCCTCGCTATTCTTGAACGAAATGTACATTAAATTTTAAATCATTGTCTTAATGATGGACAGAGATATTTGTATTCGTCAAACAAAATATCCTTAAATTCACTAAACAGTGTACAATGCAATGTGAACACATCCATTCCTTTTATGTATTTTTAAGTTTTCTTGTAGCTCATTGGCCATATTATTTGGGGAATAAAGGAGCATACAGAAAAGATGAAGGAAAAAAAATCATCGATATCGAATTATGATTATCCCGACTGCTTATTGTATTGTAAGTCATGCATTGTTTCTTAAAACAATGATACTGCCTCGATTAAACATCAATTCATCTTGTACTTTTTTTAAAGGATCCGTTTAAAGTGAATATGATACATATCAAACCTATGTTAAATACAGTGACAAGGACTTTACCAGTACAAAAATATATATAATCAAATTCGGTGATTAGAATAACAATTTAAGATCTAGACTTGTTGAGGAAGTTTAAGACAAAATCTTTGTTATCAAAAGTTACAGGCAACATACAAATGTCCTTTTAACTTGTTTAATGAATAGAGTTTTTGAATCATAATCAATCGTATGCATTTGCTCAGAATTTTGTTGTTTCTCTTACTATTTTCATTCTTATATCACCACTTTTTGAATGACTTGACATTTTATTGTCAACATACCGTCTGTTCTGTGACTAGTTGATTCAATGAGCGATATCACATTGTGAAAAATTGGAACACAGGAAAGCAGATTGTTGATGTTCAACATTATAAAGGTTGATATTCACCATTATAAAGATGATTGACAGGATAAAAGAGCTGACAGGTTGGTCCTGTTTAGTGACACATTTTGATGTTAACAGGACAGATAAGAAAACCGTTTCAAATATAAATTTGAGAGCAGAATACAAGATGAGTCAGTATGAAAGATTGTGCAATATACTAAACACGTGTTTCGGTGACAATTGCTTTGCGGTCCATTTCTAATGCTAACCAAATTTTTTTCTCTTCAAAATTGTTGTAAACATTTTTCATAGCCGTAGCCCCATACCGAATTCCAAAAAAGTTTTAAACTTGTTTGACTAGATAAAGCTAGATTAAGGATCAAATGTGAAAATTGTCGAAATGTCGATGTTTCATGAAGTATTTCTAAAATGTTATGGAATCAAGGGATTGGCCACCAACAAAAAGGAAAAAAAATCATAAAATGGTTTGCTTTAATTAAAAGTTCTGTCAAGCTGTCTGACAACAGAGAATCGATTTTCAACGTTGGCGGTCTTTTTTTTTCTCTTCACCCAAATCATACTTAACTTAATGAGACAACTGTTCAACATAATACTTCTTACACACAGCCTTCTATGGCAACAAATTATTTAAAGCCTTTTCCTTGAAATAGTAAGTTATGTGTTATAAATATTACGGATGTAGTATAGGAATTATTTGATAAAAGTAATATATGACATATCAAAGTGAGATCTAAAAACACAGGCGAGGAAGTGAGTTAGAGAGAGAGTGAGAGAGAGAGAGAGAACGGGGAACATGGCAAAAAATATGACGTTATGATAAACAATATGAAGAAAGGAAAATGAAATATTTGTTTGAATTTCTTTTCTTCATATAATGACACAATTTTCCAAGAATCGAGATATCCCCTGACATAACTTATCAGTTATTTTGGTTTCTATAAATAGGGCTTCGCATAGCTAGAGTATTCAAAATAATATAGAAACCTCGGACATTGATTCGGAAACACCCCGCCCTACGTGATACGATGGTTTGATAATTATCTGAACAGATTTCGTCTGCCAATGTCTATACGAGTATTCAAATAAAACGTGTGTTTCAGGGGTGACATTTTATATGTCAAATTTTTCTTCAACATTAAAACAAGAAATTGAGGAAAATCATGGGAAGAGAGTCCAGAAATCAAAATTTCCCGTGGAAATGTCACAGAGCCAACAACTCCTCCTTATCTCCGAGCTCTATCGGCAGGATCAGGCAATACAGGTGCCTTGATGACGTGTTATTTTTTGTTCGCATCTCGCGCCAAAAGTGACTGGTTCCAAGTGATCGAATATGGAAGGGTATTACCAGACGGCAATCCTGTAATTTTAGAAACATGTTCCGTACTATCGATTGCACCCTGTAAGATCGCAATCACCTTGGCATTTCGTCAAAATTTATTGGTGAACAAACTTTATAGTAGCAGGTTTAATTAGCATAGCTGACATGTAAGAGCACAAACTTGGCCTAAGGTTGACAAATGCTCGACATTATAACATCCGCTAATGTACTTGATTTTAGAAATAGGTCACCTATCCCTAACCTAGATTTTATATCTGGATCAAGCCTATGTTTCACTTTTATTTATATTTGAAAAATATGGTAAATATAGACTAGAGCTGTTCCGTGCTCTGATGTGAAGTATTTGACATTTTGTTGACTAGAAATCAAGCGTCTAAGCATCTAAAACTGTTTGACAAGAACGCATGGTCATTTTCGAATACTGTGTCTTTTATAGGCGTGACAATAGTTAAAATGTGAGTGTTAGAATGCCAAAATAAGTATCTTTGTGTGAAACTCAGAGAGCTATATAATCTACTTTGGAAAAGTTGAGTAATGTTTTCTCAACATGGTTTCTATATATTATAGCCATAAAGTATATGAAATCCCCGAAATGTAAAAAAAATGAGTTTATACTCTTGTCTTTCCTAAACTATCATGTAGGTCATAAATATAAAGATTAATACTGAGAATATCAGAATGTACTTAACTGACATGTGCTTTCGTCGATCATGTCATGTATCGTCATTGACATGCTAGGAATTTGAAAGACAACCAAGAATATTCTAAAAATATTATACGACTACTCTGTTACCATAAACAAATTCCCATGTTTGGAGTTACCTATTCTTTTAATATGTTCAATTTACAATTTAAAAGAGATGAACTAACTGTAATTCGTTTCGCAATATATCCATTTCGGCAATAAAATATCGTGCTTCAAGTATATCTTACTTTCCCATGCAAGTGTATTTTATTGAAAATGAACAAGCATTTTTATTCATAATGATAGTAGGCTTGTTTCGCGTCTTGCAAGATTGATAGTACGTATACTGTGATGAACACTGAAAATAGGAATTGATATTGGAAATAATTGTGTTCATATTTCTCTTGAATTTCGCTAGGTCCGTGGAGTGACCAGTGCAGGACCGGGAGACTGGAGTGATGAGATCAATGTGGGGACCAGCGAAGGACGTGAGTAATATTGGCATTTCTTTAATGACTGTATGGTTAATTGCTAGATTTTTAATCTAAACAAATTGATTTTAATACCGAGAACGAACTTGAGTCATTTGTAATGCCTGTGCAAAGCTGTTTATTCGCCATTGTGTTACACAAATGTACTGAACACGAAAGAAGCCATCGCTGTTACACCGCAAATAATAACTGGTAATAACGCAGTACTTTATGCATCGAATTGATGTATGATTTGACATTTGGAAGATATAAAGACAATAGCAGTCACTAATTTCTCCCTCCATCAAGCGGGCCATGTCACAGTGTCATCCTATCTCATTATTTCCATTTCAGACCCCGAGCATGACTCATGAATGGACATAGATCCATCTTTCAATCAGAACTTTGTCTCGACACCACAAATTAATGACAATAGTTGAGTCACGGGCTACCCCAATATTCACCAAATAACGGTTTTGAAGCAAAAGAGCTTTAAATTACTGAATCTCACGCTTGAGTAATATTGATCTCAAACACCAAGGAGCAAATAAACGCACATACACAGCGCGCTCTTCGCGATCGCCCGTCCGTATCATATGGCGCCTTCGCAGTTCGGTCAGCGGACGCCACGCGCTGCTCAGTTGTCACGTGATAGATTGATCGCGGATTGTGATTGGTTCCTTGCTGAATGGAAGAATGCCGGGCGCCAATCAGTGAAGGACAAAGGCGCCAATTCTCTTATGGTCTAAATATGTTATTAAAAGAATTGATGGAGGATTGCATGAGTGACTTTGTGAAACGGATTTGAGAGTATTATGCCATGATTCAGCAATTGATTTATAACTTTATCCATGCCAATCGCATACTCATAGTGCTTTGAATCGTACAGTAATAAGCAGTATAATTCTGTGTACAGATCGGGTGAAAAGAATAACTTAACAAAAATGATCAATAACCGTTGTAATCGTATTTATATGGAACGGCTTAAATTCTAACGAGAGTGAGAGGAAAAGCAGAAGAAAAAGAAGGAGGGAAAGAAAGATACAACAGATGAGGAGAGAGAGAGAGGGAGAGAGAGAGAGAGAGAGAGATGGGAGAGGGGTCATGCAAAGGTGAAAAAGCAAAGACGATAAAAAATGACCTAGGATATTGTTTATTTCCCATTTTGGCCAGAGTGGTTTACCATAAATAGTCTATAGCTGTTATTTGACCCTTATTAATCAGAAATTAATTTGTTTGTTCCTCAAACTCTGTCTGCCCATCTCATTTTGATCTTAGCCTAAAACAGACCTTATATCTGAGTGTTTTTCCTTTTAATATATTTGAATAGAGATGGGAGAGAGAGCGAGAAAGAGAGAGAGAGAGAGAGAGTGAGAGAGTGAGAGAAAGAGAGAAAGAGACTACTACATAGAATCGTTATGAGTGTCCATTGATTTCCGTTCGTTATATCTTCTTCGACAATTTCTTCATGATTACAATACTTTTTGATGATGTTATAAACGACATTATATGCAATTTGTATCCATTGTCATTATCATGATTATTGTCACCAATATGATGAGTTTAAGTTCAGTGGGTTCTATCGAGGTTATCTTTTATTGGTAACACTTTATCATTTGTCCAAACTGAGTAAATGAAATTATAACCGTTCCGATCCTCATGCCGAATGTAGAAGGTTTATTAGAAACTGAGTGGTTCGTGGATTTCATGAGGGATAACAAAGAGATCTACACGAGTACAGAAAATCGCAGATAATCATCTCATGTTCCATTATAGACCTTGCCATTGCAAAGTTTACTTTTAAATCTCCCAATGAAATCGTCGCAAGCATTGAGGCTATAAAAATGTGATGATCAACATATTTATTTAATACTATTTTTTATCCTCGTGATTTCGTGAAAATTTGTGGTCACTCAGCCTTTCAGATTTTATTTTGAAGGATGAGATTGCGTAATACTCGACAAAAGCGTGGTTGCCCTTGTTTCCTCAATTATATCATGACGTGAAACTTTCAAACGTGCATAGCAAGGACATGAATGAAAAACAGAAGAATTTACCAAATAAGTTTAAATAAGGTAAATTCGATCGTGTCAATGGTGATCCTAAAAAGGAATTCTGGACATTATTTAACTTCATATAATTCTAATAAACGATAGAGCATTTACATTCGCCTATGCATCATGATACTTCAACAAAATTCGTTAAGTTACGCATAAAACTCCCAATAAGTTTAATATCACTGTTAAAGCAGTAAATGTTGTTATTATGCGATTTGAGTTTGCATATTTCCTGTTGTATGGTTTAAAGTTATTGACATGATTCAGTTGGAATCGTTCTGGTGACCGATGAACAATATTCACTACGTTTTAAACATTTTTAAAAATGTAGGACCTGGCATGTGTATGGTCAAAAGATACTGTTTTAGAGTTAGATCAATTTTTCTTAATATATTTCAAAGAACTGTGGATTCGTTGATTTTTGATTAATATTAAGCTTCATTCTAAATTCTCTTAGTATTGAGTTGTATAATCTGTGAAGGCGTGTCTCTCCTTAACAATATAAGGCAGTAACTTTTCATCAAATCTGTATTCATTGTACTTAGGATCTTATTTGTTTCATGAAATACGACGTTTAATCCTCACAGTTGCACGGTTAGCGTGAAAAACACCCAGTTGAACATCTGTAAACTGAGGTAAGAGTGTTATGATTAAAGGCTTGTTAAACGTAAAACCCTGTTAAAGGCCCACTGCACTACTTGTAGCTACCTGCGCCCTCTCTATAACAAACAGTGCCTAATCGGTGACCATTGGTCCCCCATCATCCTCTTTTTCTTATGTTAACTGAGAGCTGAGTTAATGAGATAACCACCTGTCCAGTGACCTTGCAGGGCGCTATTATCCCTCCTGTAAACTATGGCAGATAAGCTTTAAATCATTGAGATGTTCCGGTGTTTAAGGACTTCATGAGGGATAACAACGAGATCTAACTTTTCACCAAGGTCTAACTTCCGATTTAAAGGAGTATCAGGGTTAGAAGGGGTATCGATCATCTCATCAAAGACTTGATCATCACCTCCACCGAACGGCGGCGCCTCCCGGGGCAAACTTAACCCCCTTTAAGTCGATTTCCTTACCCCTTGGATAATCCTAAGTCAACCATGCAAGCCTGGTAATACCTCAACTCCGAATCACACGGTTGTGGAATGGCAACTTAAAGAGCTCGTTATGTTTCCTCCTTCGTAATTCGTAGCTTTAAGAGCGACTTTCCACTAGCATCAGTGACCCGTGGTGAAACTGGGTTATCTCGGCAAAAAGTCAACTCCAATATAAATATTACAGACCCTCGTAAACATATTCAAACGTCTTACATGCATGTGATAGGCTGATGTTCCAACATAAGTTTGAAAGCCAATTTCTCTTGTTTCAGCTCTTTTGATGCTGTAATCGTTCAAATTGAGTGAGAGTATCTGGGGGTTAAGGAACTCGGTAGGTCTAGCTGGGTTACCTACCCGATTAACTTAAATCCTGCTAATCAACTGGTTTAGGAAGTAAAGCGAGAACTTGAGTTGAAGGAGAGGTATTAATTATGCATACAAGCATACAATTCATGATGTGTAGTTGTTTTGATGGTGACCCGTTTAGATGACTGAAGTCTTGAATAAGGAAATTTGAAAATCCTTCTTTAGATTAATTTCATATTAGTGATTATGTTTGTTATTCAATACACAGACGAGTAAGCTATCCCTTTAACGGCATACATTTGATTTCATTAAGAAACCTTAGACGCCCGAAACATGAAACCCCGCCCTATTAACGTACCGGAAGCTCTTATTCATGTCACGACCTTCCGTTAACCTACCTCCACTTCCGGTTGCCATGATTGACATAGCCTACCTGTGCTCGGTACCCCCTTTTCCCCCACCCTATTGCTGCTGGGTAGGCGGGAAGGGGCCGCTAAAATTTCACTTCAATTTCACTTCATGGTACAAAATAAACTCCCTTTTCTTCTGCCGCTGTTCAACGCCAACATAAAAATCTGATCATTTCCCAAAACGCATACTCTCTCAGGCTTCGCTGTGCAGTCAGCAGTGGTCTAGCCAGGAAGAGGTGGTCGGGGGATATCCCCATCAAGGAACAAGTGCAACAAATTAAATGGAAATATCTTAAAGTCACTTTAGTAGAAATTAAATGTATTAGAATGTCATCCGTCTATAATTTTCGCCTCCTTACGGTTTAAGCACATGACTTGAATTGCAAAGGTCGTGGTTCTATCCCCGATACAGCAATAATGTCCTTTGGCAAGGCATTAATCTTTATTTTCCACACTCAACCCAGGTGAGAAAAAATGGGTATACCTGGCAGGAATTAATTCCTTGAAATGCTGGAGCGCTGTAATGGCAGCTAGGCTAAAGCCAGGGTAGAAATTATTGCGCCTCGGAATATAATTTCTAGATAGACGGTGCTATAGAAATGACTACAATTATTATCAATTGTTATTATTATTCATATCATGCTTTCCATTATTACGTATGCTTTGTATCGGTTTTTAGATAAACGTATTTTAGGTGTGTAAAAGATAACCTTAAAAGACAAGTTGGGTGATAATAATGTTTTAAACACGAAACCAGACAATCTTTCACCTTGCTGACCGCCAGGATTTTGTTTAAAAAGAAGTTTTTGCCCATTGCCAATATCCGATGACGTATAGCGACTATTGGTGTCTGGTTTCTACAAAGGATCATGTCCATATATGGTATGAAGGTCACTTTTGTCTTGTTTGACTGTTCTCAAAGTGACCTGCTTTTGAACAAACGTGTACTGTAAAAAAATGTTTAGTGAAAACAATGGTTAAGGTTGTACCTTATTTCATTGTCAATTCTGTAATAACGAACGGAGAAAATCACTTTTTGTTAAATTGAAAAACACTAGAGATTTATGCAAAATGAATGAGTCAGCATTATAAAAGTTCATCGTAAGAAACCCTGCTGAAACAAAAAAGTCATAACTTTTTTACTACTACTTTTTATTTTGACAGTCATTTCACTAGGCGATTTGTAGTTTTCTTCTTTTTATTTTATTGTATTTTCTTCTTCTTCTTCTTCTTCTTTCTTTCTTCTTCTTCTTTTTTATGTAATGCTTTGTTACGGTCCGTAAAACACTTTATTTGAATAAAGTTTCGTCATAATTGCCAATTTTTAAATCATTATGATTAAGAACATCTACCAACTGTTTCTGTTCAATGTTAGTAGCCGGTATCAATGATATTTTAAGCTTAAGCTTGTTATTATACCTAATGTCTTATGATTATACGTGATGTAGCATTGTCTTGGTTCCAAAGCTATTTGTTTGACAGGACTCAATTTGTTGTAGTGAATGGTACTAATTCTTAACTTGCTTCTATTAAATATGGTGTACCTCAGGGTTCTGTTCTTGGTCCCCTGTTGTTTCTGATATATATAAATGATATAATACACTCATCAACATTATTCTCATACTCACTTTTTGCTGATGATACCAGCTTGCTGTTGGCTGATAAGAAGGCTGAAGATTTATTACTAATTGCGAATCAAGAGATTCAGAAACTGTATGCATGGTA
>BEXV01000999.1:91105-138785 GCA_003118195.1 Hemicentrotus pulcherrimus
TTTTTTATGTAATGCTTTGTTACGGTCCGTAAAACACTTTATTTGAATAAAGTTTCGTCATAATTCCCAATTGTTAAATCATTATGATTAAGAACATCTACCAACTGTTTCTGTTCAATGTTAGTAGCTGGTATCAATGATATTTTAAGCTTAAGCTTGTTATTATACCTAATGTCTTATGATTATCATGCTACACAGCTCCATGAAAGAACATAGACGAACAAAATGATGATACGATACTGGTATTCAAAATAACATTAAATGTAAGCCTAAAAGGTCGATCTACCATGCTTTCTTAATTTGAAAGTGCTGACGCCCGAATACAAATACATAACATGGAATCGTATTCCCTGAAATGAAATGAAACGAAACTACAATACGTTTATCTGTTTTTTTGTCTGTGTTTGATTTCTTATCAGTTGAGCGTCATAGCATCTTATCATTAACAATAGTCTGTTTCCATTATGGCATTGTTCAACTTTATAGGTGCCTGGAAAGACTGTCGTGTCGGGTGTACTATATTTCGTACGCCATAGCCAGGCACAGCTGAAGTCAAGTGGCATGAAGATGATCACTTAACAGGATACTAAATGATTATTAGTCTCGGAAGACAGAGTGCATCGGATGTTCGACCTAATACTGAAAATATAGAATAAAAGTCGTTTTCATTTTTTAATCTCCACCTCTTTTCAATTTTCTCCTGATATAACAACTTTAAATCTTATTTTGCGTTGTGATCTTCCTGAGGCCTTCTCTCTTTCTCGCTATCTATCTCGATTCATCTCTCTCTCTTTCTCTCCCTCCCTTTCTCTCCCTTACCCGCCCCTTATGGCAGATATATAATATTATAAATAGAATAATTAATAATTGATAAATGGAATGATACAATTGTAAGCAAACGTGTATTGTTGATTTTTTTTATAAAGTGAAGCAATGGGCACATGAGTTCAAATATGCAGTTCAAGTGAGTTGATCATGATTTTATTTTATTTTTCAATGCGTATGCATTGCAAAGAACAAGACCTTAATTATTTATCATTATGAATCCGGTCTTTGCTGTGCGTTGCTTTTGGTGTGCGTGGTCTTTGGTGTGCGCGGCCTTTGGTGTTCGTGGCCTTCGGTGTGCGTGGCGCTTAAGATAAGAATGCCTCAAGAAAAGAAGTGCTTATCTCATTGACAATGCAAGCACAACTGTCACAAATTATTTGGCGTGGCTCCCGTACTTTTGGGCAGTGAAAGTAAAAGTATTACTCCAATTACGGTAAGACAATGCCTCCGATCAGTTATGGCACGAATTATGACGTTTGTGCTTACAAAAGAAAGAAAGAAAGAAAGCGATTAGTAGAAAGGAGACGGTTAGAAATTGATAAGGATTCCAACAATGTCAGGAAATGGTGAACTGCTACCCAAGTTGAAAGGTGATGTGGATTCTGTTTCGCATATGGGAATCATCATTTACGTAATTTGCCCGAATCTGGAGAGAAAACCTGACCAAATTGGACGCAAAGTTTAATGTCCTCGATTGAAAACATAAGTGGGAAAGCCAAGTTTCATTACGTACTTCATGTCTCGGCTCTGACATCGAGACCATGAAAACGTGGGCTGAAAGTTCGTAGCGTCTTGCCAAATATTCTCAGATTCAACATCCCAGCCAGCATAGCTTCCGTGTGCTTGTTCTTACGTCGTCGTTCAATGGACAAACGTCCAGGATTTCAAGAGAAGTTCATGCGAAACTGGACCACGTATGAACTAAAGAAAAAATGCTTAACAGATGAACGAGAGGTGTGAAATAGATTACACAGAAATTCATCGCAATCGTTGTACAATAAGACAACATCGCTTGGCAAAGGACTGTGCATTTTTTCTCTCATAGTTTTTCCCTCAAGTATTTAAAACAAGGCAATCTTTTCATTAGTTTGTGGAAGAAAATTTCAGAAGAGGAGAAATTAAAATAATGGGGAGAGAAAGACAGAGAGAGAGAGAGACAGAGAGAGAGACAGATACAGAGACAGATACAGAGAGTAAATACACACACACACACACACACACACATATATATGTGTGTGTGTGTGTGTGGGAGAGAGCGAGAGAGAGGGGGTACATAAGAGCGTGAGCGGAAAAGAGATAAAAAGATTTAGTATAAACAGACAAAGATACATTTTTATTTATTTTTTTGGAGGGGGAAGGGGAGAGGTTAGTTGATTCGAGAAATAAAAATAAAATATAGACAGTGTAATTTGGAACTATAGGCATGGTATAGGCAAATATTACGTAATAGTCCCCTACCTTCCACTGGAAAATATGTCTACTTAACTTCCTTTTAATTACAAATTAATTTGCACATGCCGACTTTCCATCTACTGGTTGTCTGTCGAGGAGACATTCGGATGAAAATTAATTGGATACAATTAATTTCACGTCGTTGAAGAAAATGTCCGCGGGGAGAGAACCAGTAAGTGAGATTTTACCACAACGTGTTTATTTAGAAGTATTTCTTCGAAAGCTAAATGAATTAGGAGGTAAATTAACACACGAGACGTTGTAGAAATATTGGTTCACCGATATCGACGAAGACTGTATATTGTATCCGTCATGCTAATCTGATATTAGCAATATTTTTTAGCTTGGTCCGTAGTAATGTCCATCTTTTCTATTTATCTAGATTTCCTCATATTACATTCACATTATAGTAGGTTAAACTCATTAAAATATTCAATACATTTACATTTGAGGAAATACTTGTAGGCACAATATTCCCAATATAAAATGGACTCGAACTGTGAGATATACCGACGTTAATATTGCCCGGTAGTGCATATACAGGGTAAGATGTTTTTGGTAAATATAGATGCGGCCCAGAAAGCATTGTTTCGATCAAACATTGTTGAATGTTTTGCTCCAGGCTTTGTCACCAGGTCTAAATTCGTTGTTGGTTATGTTTCTTGGGTAATTTCTATCATGTTGAAAATTATTAATATTGCACTTTTTGTGTTGATATCAATAAAGGCCTACAAACCTGCATTACACAACAAAAAATCATATGTCATTGATTTGAAGCCTATTGAGAAATCCACTTTTTTACATTGAACTGATGTAAATAAATAAAACAGTGATTAATTTTGATCTTAACACTTCTAACGCCTTTTCGGTACGTTCTTATATAAATTTACAATACAGAGATATATACAAAATCCTGCACTCAAAGCTATTCAAAGACGAGAAATTCATTTTTTCGTCATGTCTGCCCCCTTCATAGAGAGCTCCGCGATTATTATCTATAAGCTTACTTCAAGCAAATTTACATGTCTTATGTAACTTATTTGTTTTGTTGTTTTTGTTGCAAATTTTTACTTTTCCATTTTATATTTCACATATATCATATTTCATTTGATTTTATTTGTTCATTTCTAAAGATCTATTTGCTTTCATTTTTTCATTGTTAATTCATTTCAGAATTTTATTAAGTTATTCCTTTCATTTTACTTCTTTGTATGAGGGAGAGGTATACTATCTGGCGACTCGGAGAGAGCCCACGATTCTTCGACCATTGTCCATGCTCTGAGTCACACCTATATCCGATAGGGTTTAATTAAAACTGATCACCGCTCAGTAGACGTGCATTCATCACAGGATCGGCCGTTCCTCCGCTTTCCTACTGGTAGTGGGCGCGAGGAGTGGTTCGCCGAACTCGTGAATAATGAAAATTTATCGCTTTACCAATTTCATCGGGCAAGGTTATGGGATGAGCGAATATAGATGATGACATCATTTTTGTTTGGACGATGGCGGTGATGGTAGAAGCCAATTCATCGTCATGATGAGATAAACCAACAAACTGTTGCTTTTGTTTAATCATGATCGAGAATATATCAGTTAGAGTCGTATAACGTCTAGCATGGTTATGTTCTATTTGTCATCTAGCTATAGCTTCCAATCTCAGTTAATGGTAGTCTTTTGTTTATCTTTGTAATGTACTCTTTCAATCCTAAACATAGCGCTCTTATGTACTCTTTTTGTAGAATACATTGATCGATGTTTCTGTTGAGCACTATAATAGTGTGTCACCCCCTCCCGCCCTGTCCCCTCTCTCTCTCTCTCTCTCTCTCTCTCTCTCTCTCTCTATCTCCAACCAAATTCTCTGTTTACCCGTATTCTCTCTGCACCCAGTCTGATTCATGTCAATAATTCATATTGATCCGTGATTTGTCATCGCTTATCTCAGAAATGACACCAGTCCACATAGGTTGCATGACCACCCTACTATCATATCAGATCAGTGAGATATTCGTATAACCATGGACAGATTGATATCAAACCTATGGTATAAACTGTGGAATCCGCTGTATGGGGAGAGAGAGAGGGAGAGAGGGAGAGAAAGAGTGAGAGAGAGAGAGAGGGAGGGAGAGAGAGAGAGAGATAAAGGCAGAGACATTATGCAGATAGACATAAGGAGATAGAGAAAGAGAGAAGAAGAGAGATAGAAAGAGACAGAGGGAGAAAGACAGCCAGACAGATAAAGAGATAAACCAAAAATATAGGGAGAGATACAGACATAGACAAAATAGAAAGGTGGAGAAAACATAGAGACAGGTAATAGATGAAGAGACAAAGGGGCAGATTGACGACAGAGAGAAAGGCAGAGAGAGAGATATATATCAGAGGTAGATAGATAGATAGATAGATAATAAAGAAGGGGGATAGAGAGAGGGAGAGAGAGAGAAAGAAAGATCAAGAGATAAAGAGAGCAAGATAAAGAGAGAGAGAGAGAGAGAGAGAGAGATGGGAGATGACATACAGATGGAATTTATATACAACGTTTCTGCATTATATAAATATCAAAACACAACAGAAAAATACTGAATCATGCTCTATTTTCCCTCCATAACATTCACATTTGCCTAGTCATCATGGTTCATATTCTTGTAATGTTACCATGATAACAGGCATATGAATATCCGAACCTAAAAACAATTAGTATGTGCGATAACTCAGGTATTTCCGTAAGGAAATGAACAAACCAATTTTTCTGTTGTTGATTTATCTAATGTCTGTAGATTATCATGTGAAAACAATAAAGCAAAATTGTTACTTGAAAAGTATTTCAATGCGAATATTCAGACCGAAACAGATTGACATTGTAGAAGCGTCGACCGCATTATTGTACGTGTTGTACTCGCACTTTTATTCAAATTCAAGGAAAACGTCAAGAGAATAACAGGTAAAAGTTTGCCTCATTGTTGACTCATCTGATGTGTGTAGAATATCATGTAAAAACAATAAAAAAAAAATGTTAAATGAAATGTATTTTAATGCGAATATTCAGATCGAAACAGATTGGCGTTCATGTGACGTATTCACCCTTTTATTCAAATTTCAAGGAAAAACGTAAAAATTAAGAGAATAACAAGTACAAATCTGCTCAAAATTTTATCAGAAAGAAAAATAGTAGATTCGTGATTTCATTTTCACAAGTAAATTTGGTACTTTTCATAAAGCTTTTCTGAACATTATTTATAAAGGTTATATCGTCAACAGTATCTGCACATTTAATGAACAATCTATTTCTTGTTTGTGCAAACTTGTCAATATCTATATTTCTTTCATTTCGTATGTAAATAAACCCAGTAAATACAATGTAATTAACAAAAAGGGATGTTTCCAACTATCAGGTGTTCAGAAAATCACCGTCAATTTCGATGTTCATAAACCGATGAATTTTAGTCTAAATCACGTCACACATACTTTTACTTGTTGACCGTGTTATCAAAGTATTTATGTCTTAAAATAAAACCATGAAGTGAAATTGATAGGGGAGACTAAATTGAAGTCAAATCCATCCGTATTTTTAGAAACAAGCATATCACTTTCCCTTGCTTTACTGCACTTTTTTGCAATAGCACAAGCACAAAGTACTATTGCATGCGGTAGTGTTTGCATCATCACATGAACGCTTTACAGGTTCTTATTCCTCATGTAACATATTTTACCTTTCAATCTGATATTGGTTACAATTTACTAGAGTTAATGTTCAGCGAAGGTATTTGTTTGCATTTTTCTGATTTTATATCCCCTTTTTTACACTTTCTTGATTTAATCACTGACATTGATAAATTGGAATGAAAACAAAAAAGAATCATAATAATAGAAATAGGCAACTCTCTATACATGAGTTAAGTTGAAAAAGGTGTAATAATCAGGTCCCATAAGAAAACATATAGTATAGTATAGACTTCGTTGAACTAAGTGTTACAGACAATTGAGTGATAGTTCTTCAGTAATGTAATAGTTTTTATATGTAATATTTTGCGAGTGGTTGTTTTTTCGAACTCACCAGCCAGACATTTGAGAAAATTTGGGGAAAATGTTGCTGTTTTCTTTCTTCAGTTGTTCATTATGCTGTGATAATAATTTTCACTTATTTTATGAAACTCTAAAGAGCACTGCATAATCAAATCATTTTAATGACCTTACTTTCGAACACTATAACCTCGCCCCTGGTAAACAATAACCAACACACTCTTGCTACTTCTTCCCTACCAATGTACCGCTGCTATAAACAGTCCCGGATATTGGATAAGTCAAACTATAATTTTGTTAGAGCGTCGCGACTGCGCACATCTGCGTGTGCTCCTACTCTCTGTCGATACGTGGTATAAAAATATATGCTGCCTACAGCATGCAAACATACATCGCAATATAACGATCAGATACAGACGCTCATTTCGAGTTTAATTGACGCACACCTTTTACCGCGAAAGCAACATTTGTTTACCTTACTCGCTCAGGGTGGCTTTGGAATTTTATACAATCGGAGTTTCACTGTTACACGTTTTGGATTGTGCTCTATTGATATTGAATTTATTTCGGAGATTTGTATTGTTGAGGTTAAGGGAATAGCGAAAGGTAAGTCGTATATTGTGATCATAGAAGCCTGAAAATCTATTATTTTACGCAACATTGTGGTTCTTGTACAGGGTGCCTCTTCGATGAATTGTTGATGTCTTACCGTTGATTAATATATTTAAATTGATTAATATACATCGTGCTATCATTTAAGTGTGGATGCGATCATAATACCTGGAATATATGTTCGATACTACTACTACTGCTAGAACTTCTATTACTACTACTATTATATAATTATATATATATTTATATTCATATACTTATAACTTAAAACAATTATGAAGAAGAGAAGTTCAAACAGATTTTAGTTGATCATGAATTTTCGATTTTCCTTACATTAAAGCATGAAACTTCTCTTCTTCATCATCTTTTGTGTCATCCTATGCCAACACGTGAACCTAATATCGTATATATATAGATATTATGTATCATTAGATCTTAAAGAGGTACCTTAAAAACCGAGGATTCATTACATTTTTCTTCTAATATTACATTTCTCTACAAGTCATGTACGTATATCGTATAATATATCATTTGGTATTATGTAGTTGATATATCATTTTCCTTCTGTGTAATTAATACATACCATTTGTACTTTCTCATCAATAAACTAATTTGTGTGACTTCTTAATTGCGATCCTAGCCAGACAGCTTCCCGTGTGCCATTAACCACTCTAATTAGCACCTTTTGATACCAAACAACAACAGACCACTCTCCGTCTGTCAATGAAATTGATTTTTCTCTCCAGAGTCCTTCAATCGAACCCCTTTGCTAAACGTCTCTTGATTAATCACGCTAATAGAACACGTAACACCTTAATTCCATCACTCGTTCTAATGTTATAATGAATCGACTATATGTTATGTGCTGTTGACGAGGCAAAACATGTTCATGTGTTGATTACAAACGTGTTAATTAAAGAGATCAGAGCGGAGCCTTGGGAATTGCCATTAAAAAAATATATATCATTTGAAATATTGCTGTGATACGATATCGATTAAAAAAGTTACCCGTTCTGAAAAGAGATGAAACAAGATATTCCGGTGTACTGAGCTGAAAGAAATTTAAATCACCATAGTAATACTGTTCACCTGTTTATCAAAATTGGTAATAATCAAATTGTTATGTAAGACCAAAGAAAATAAAAATGAAAGTACAGACTGAAAATACAAGGGCATCTACACAATAATAATCACTGCTTTGAAGGAAATGTACAGATTTTTTTATGACATAGTAGAAATAATGTTGCCAATAAAATTCTAAGAAACAAGAAACCTATTTCCACTCTAAAGTGTGAACAAACAATTGTTTGGCTAATTATGACGTTTGAAATAAAATATTTGTGTCATCACTCTGTTTTGTTTTCAGTTCCTGGTCCTGTTACGGAGCTCCAGGTCTTAAACCGAACTTTGGATTCTATTGAGTTACGGTGGGAGGCCCCAAAGAGTATCAACGGTGAATTACTCGGCTATACGGTAAGTTCAATATTGTTCGTCTAGCTACAGCAAAGAAGCTAGTTATAAGATAAGTGTTAAACAAAAAGGAAAGGACTTTATAAATCAACCTAATGCGGTTTCGATAGCCTTAGGCATCACTCTTAGAAATGTGCAAGCATCACCATGGCTTAATCCGATCATGATGTCCTCGCATGATATACTAATTATACGATTGAGTCCTTCGATCAGCAAGTAATAAAAAAAGTTATACGAAATTTGTTTAATTATAGGTTAAATTTTCGTTATTGTTGTGAAAGAATTATGGTTACTTTGTTCACATGGATAATGTTCCAAATTTAGACCACACGGGGAGGACGGCAACAGGATCTCTCTTAAACATGACGTGCATGACGTCATAAAAGTGGAAAGCAATTACAAGAAGTATCCTGTTTCTCTTGAAAACGATGAAGTAGAAAACACATCCAACAATAAAAAAGGGAAAACAGCGAAACTTCGCCGCAGCCATAATCCTTAAATCATGTTGATATCTTAATATAATATATTGGCCTTAACAAATTGGCACGTGTGCAGGAAAAGTGCTTCTTTACATGCACGTATCCAAAACAACCAATTCGGTTTCATTCTATATTACCCTTGATTGATCACAACCATTGTTCTAGCTTCATGCGAACATGATATTCCCTCTATAAACAGTTGGGGGTAAAGGGTCTCTCTATTCAGAAGGAGCCCAAGCTAGGGGTACACTCATGCCCCCTATCAGAAAAGATCCTACCCCATCGATTCTGACAATGGATGGCTTGGTGCGTGATGGAGATTGCCTTAAGCACATGACACACTGGGTTAATACCCTCTTCGATGATTCATTGTTTGCATGGATGGGGGTATCATCATTGATCATAGATCCTATCTGTGTCACCAACCTGGTGGAGGGGTGTCATACAGGGGTTAGATATAGGGGCAGGGTATGTTACCTTATACCACATATCTAGAACACATTTTCTTTAAATAGCGGTTCGACTTGGCGAGAGATACACACGTTTGAATAAAAGTTTCAATAGATAGATAAGATCAGATAAGATGAGAATGCATTTGTTGATCTCTTTATAACATTGAAATAGATTTGTACAGGCAATTTTTTGCAGTGGACTGAAGTATTCATTTATTTAAAATAGAATAATCAATGTTAAGACCATCTTCCTTTGCTCTTCGTCGAGATTCTTGTACACTGCTGGTGCAATCTCTTGCTATTTGTTTCTTTAATCCACCATAGCTTTCCTTTCATTCATCTGATTGAATTCCAAGATTTGTCTGTTTGAGGAAGTTTGTCGTTGAAAGTGGATTGAGGGTTAGCTAATGTGATGGCTTAGATGGGAAAGCAATGTATGTCATTAACCCAAAAAAGCAGCTGTCCAGAGTTCCACAGGCCACATTTTATATGAATCACTACATCAAACCTTTATATTTGACGTCACTGATTCCCATTGTTCGTCATTGTTTTAAGATAGAGTACGACATTACCCACCACACTATCCCCTGGCCATGTGTAAAGACTATCCACTTCGCCACTGCTGTGTGGAAAATAGTGGTCTCATGTTCTCCACCTTTTAACCCATCACGTAGGCTCTAGAAAATCCCCACGTGCCCCCTGTGAGCAAGGATCATATTACACCTCTTTCTCCGGGCCGTATCACTTTCACTAGTCACATGAATCGCAAACCATGGGGCTCGATAAAGGGGTATTAACCCCATTTTTTCATAATGGCGTCGCACCCTGTTCCCCGGTTCCATTGTTCTTGTGACCCAGTCTTTCTCGCCTCGTCACATCTAATAGCCCCCCTCGGGGTAAGTGGTGGAAAATGTGCCGTTTTCATTTGTTTGGTCGTGATTAAGGTGCAAATTAAATCCTTGATGAAATCTATGCCCTAGGTGTTACTCTACCCGTCATCATGATTATAATCGTTTACTTTTTTTGTTGTTGATTTGTTCCCGTGGACTAGTTTTACGATAAAGGACCATGTACGATCTGACATTTATACGTTGATAATATGCATGTACCAATAAACGTGATAAGTAATAATAATACATGATGTCAATCAATCAATCAATCAGTCAGTGTTTGATATATGGCAGATCTCACCACTGTGTAACCTACAAGGATTTACATTAAAATGTCTTTTAGTTTAATACTAACGTATAGCTATATTAAATATCTCCTGCTCTCTTGCAAAAATCAGTGTGAAGTGAATTGTAATATTTCCTTATTTTTGTGGTAATTTGTACCAAAAATAAACTGATCTGTATAATTATATCTCTACTATTAGAATCGAATTGAAATAAAAGTGATTAAAGTAATAATTTATTGTTAATTCACTGGAATAAAAATGTTGTAATGGCCCCTTACAGGGTTAAAAATGATCAGGATTACCGGGCTATGATAATCGAAATGTTATGAAAAATATTATAAATAGATTTCTGAATTAATATTTGCCTTATGGTACTCAAATATTTGGCCCCAAAGTCTGAAAACATGAAACATTTTTTTTTCTTTTTTAATCGGGAATTCTATCACAAATAAAAAAAAAAAAACGTAAAGGAAAAGTGGTTTTACCTTAAATATCAACGACCGAGTATGATTCATTCGATAAAGCACTAGATTATCGTCATATATCATGTTCCCATTGTTAATGCTGATCATAATTATGAGATGAAATATTCATATCGGTAGAGAGAGAGAAAGAGAGAGAGAGAGAGAGATAGTAAGATCACGTACATCGAAAAGGCGCTAATCTCATTAAAAACATCTATACACGCAAACACACGCACCAACACGCACCAACACGCACCAACACGCACACACGCGCACACAATTCACACACACACACACGTACAGATAGAGAGAGAGAGAATCGCTTTACCTAAACAGAGGCTCAATGAAACATATTTAATCCTATAATCCACTGGGGTACCTAATAAAAAAAAATTATACCATGCGTTCAAGTTTATGCAGATAAAGTACTCTTCTTGAAATGTCAAAATCCAATGAACAATGCTAACAGCAGAGCATAGTTATCTCTGATTAAGGCCAAATTAAGCCACGCCTTAAACTAAATTAGACTAAATTGAGGTCAAACGATTAAGCGATTTAATTATTTCAAACATATTCAAGTTTCAGGCTCCGAATTCGGCATACAGTTTTATTATAATCAAAGCCTAAAGGTAAATGAAATGATAATTACTATAGATTAAACAGGAGAATGTAAACGTGTAATAATTTGAACGTTTGTTCTCTTGTTTCCATCGATAATTATAGTTTTTTAAAGCGAATAATGATCAGACGATAATGAAAAAAACTTACATCTTTAAAGAAATGTGTATTCTTGACTGAGATCCAAATCATTTCGTAACAAATTTTTAAGTTTCGACCAATATCGAATGCACATCTTTAAAGATGATCTTGATAATCAATTAATATAATCCCATAATAACCTGGAGGTTTATGGATCATGCAGTCTTCCAGCACTCACTAAAAATATTTGGCTATGTTCCATTTAACGAGCCAAACATTGATGCCATGTTAGATACCAACATCTTAATTTCGCTACTACACCTAGAAACGACAATCGAGGCATGGTTTTATCGGCTAAGACATGTGCTTTCAGTTCTGTTCACGGGATTTCTGCGAAATGTTGGACGGTATCCATGACTACGAAGGAAAAGGGCGCATTTTTGTGTGGCATAGAGAAAAGTCGCAAAAACTTTGAAATCGAGGGCATTACCGGATGGTAGTGTAGACCATTTCGGTTGTGATACCTCATAATGTAGTATGTATAGCTCAGTCACGTGCTTCAGCGTTGAATCAAGGCCGCCAAATATGGCGATTTATGATCGCAGATGATCCCAATCTTGCGATCACATCCTCCGATAGCCCTATACCTTGGCTCCATCCTTCGTTATTTAAAGAAAAATAAAAATGGGTTCTCTGCCTGGTCTAAACTTAGATTCTGTGGAAAAACAAGCGACATGAGATCCGGGTTGGGGAAAGCATGTGAAGAAGATACACAAACTACAGCTTGAGGACGTCACGGTGAGCGGAGATTGGCACAGTGTGCTCAGATCTTCTGAAGATTACCAAACCAAAACAAAACTCAAAACTCAAGGTTCCTTAGTCGAGCGATCATGGACCCATAACATATAGGAACCATAAAACAAACCACCGATACACTTCATTACATTGAATTTCCTCAGCTTTCTTGTGGCTTCAAGTTTATAAGGTATTGTTATAAATAGCTCGGATGTATACAACCGGTGGGTGTACTCCCAAAACATCGATGTAAAACTAGCAACCTTCCTTATCCTGGCAAATTTGCTGAGATCTTATCGCAACAGCAATATTCACCTAGAATTATTTGTAAACATGTTGTGCACATATTGGCCTGGCATCCGACTTTGGCGTCATGTGAAAATGTTAAGGATTAATTTGAAAATTCAACTTCCAACTCCCAGATGGTCATGGCTATGATGTCATACGGTTATGCGCATTCATTGCAAATCGAGATTTGGTTATGATTTCCAAGACTTTTTCTTTACTGTTGTTCACACAGGCTGCAGTATTTGCAAATTTAATGCCCTCTCTATACAGCTGATACAGCATTACATAAGCATGACACCTGATTTGATTTGTAGATTAATCTGTAGAGCTTCTCTCTTTCCCTTGTTTAAAAAAATAACACCAAACACCTGAAATTGTGTGCATCTTTTAAACACATTTATCAAAACCCTAACCCTAACACATTCAGATAGTGGGGAAAAAAGAAGATGCGAGAGGAATACAAAACATAAATAAAGGTAGAGAACATAGAGCTAAGAGGTAAACATTTGATATCTCTTATGCTGATCATGATTGGCTTTGTTCACTTTTGTGACAGATTTAAAAACAGACACCAAACTGCTGTAGACTGTTCTGTGTCTTTCAAGGGTCGACAGCACCAGTCAATTTCTCGTACATACGCCCATACCCTATACAGACATGCTCCTTGATAAGATTGAATATTGACAATAACATTCATCTAGTGAGACCAGAGGACATGAGACGTCTAGAAAATTGTTTGATTGTCGACGAGTTCCGTTGATCTAATTAGGCGCCAACAACACATTCATCGGGTCATGCGGGTTACCGCATTGATGTGTGCAACATTCTGCAGAACTGAAAGGCTACTGTCGTGTGCTTACATGTGTATGTTCCAATAGTTGTGTAATCTGTGCCAGTACAAATATCTCTCCGTTTTATAGATTCTCCTTCCTTTTTAAAAAAAAATCTACGTATAGGCACTATTTTCATTATATTATTCATATTCATTATCAAGATAATCATTTTTACATCTAAATGTTCGCATTGTTGAATGTCCACAGATTTCTTACATGCCGGTTGTGAAGAACGAGCCAAAAGATGGCAACCTTTCCACCAAACGGCCTGTAATGAACATACATAATACGAGGTCTTCTCATATTCTCGTATCCGAGCTCGATCCCGCCACAGAATACATCTTTCGAATCTCAGCTAACAACCGTGTCGGAGACGGCACCGTCATCGTCATCACTGAGTTTACTAAGGTCCCAGGTAAGAGAATAAAGTCACAAAGCAATGCTTGTCTAATTCAGGTAAAATGCTTACTAGAGTATTACTTACTTACTTACTTACTGCCCATTATGCCTCCTGGCACATAGGGCAGCAACAAAAGTCTTCCACTCCTTCCGATCCTGGGCCAGTCTTTGGATTGTATCCCATGTGTGGTTCAGGTCTTGAATCTCCCCTTCTACAGTTCTTCGCCAAGTGGTTTTAGGACGTCCCCTCTTTCTATTGCCTTCAGGTGTCCAGTGGAGGGCTGTTCGTGTGATGTCATCTCTCTTACTAGAGTATGCCGATACATTATGCATAGAATCAATTTTGAAGACAAAACAAAAGTACTAACAATTCATAACTTGATCAGCTTTTGATACGATTTCATTTTTGTTTTCTTTACATTATCATCGATTGGGCATAAAATGACATTTCTATTTAATATATATGATACGCTTCTTGACAATGTATTTGATAGATAAATAAACAAGTTATAAACCAGTTGACTCATGCATACTAAATAATACGTGTTAATTCCTTGAGTGTGTTACTAACTAAATCATATGGTAAGCATTTGTTTTTACCTGAAATTGATAAATTGTGGTCTAACAACAACATAAAGCAACTGCAATCAACAACAATAAAAACAACAAAACACCTAATTAAGAAATTGGCTAGAAGATAGCTGGCAGGTTACCAGGGATATTGACATGAGCTACATTAATTGATCACAATTGCCGTAATGTAGACCAGCTGTAAAAAGGAAGTATTGAGTGCATTCTTAGTTCGTCCTCGGAAGGAAATGTTAAAATGTTTTTAGATTTGACTTAAATTAATTTATCAGACAGCCGGAATGGTTACCTAAATCATTGTCCAGCTAAATTCAATTAGGTCATTTGCCAAGTTTCCTTTCCCCATGGGCAGTACATAAATTGGCACTGGTCACATATTCTTGAAAACCGTTAGACAAACCCACAGAAATTCAGGAAATGAATAGGTGATGATACAATCTTACATATGGAATGTGCCTTGCGACATACATAGTTATGTTGCAGTAGTAAAACTAACTCCTTAACTGTTTTGAACACATTGTAAACATGATTTTTAGTGTGCAGGGATTCGTTGAAACCTGAGTAAAATATTAGTTGTACATATAGCGCTCTATTTCTGTCATTCCTTCATTTCTTATTTAGATCATTTAAAAAGCATATAATCATAAAGAAAACCATACAGTTGAAATAATGATATTTATTGGAAAAGAGACCAAAGACATTTGAACACCATTACAAGTCCATAAGGCTTCACAAACGACGCAATGCTTATCATTATGAACAGCGTAGTATAAACCATTGTATATTGTATCAACAAAATGTGTATTTTCTATCATCTGCTAAGGCTCGATACATCAGTTCTGTATTAGATTGCCGTCATAACGTTTTATTTATTAAGCAAATTAAATTCGTAAAATCCAAATTCCGTTTTTTATAGCACCAATCAGCCCCAAAGCTCCTTCGGCAACATCGACTGTTACAGAGGACAACATGGTTACTCTGCAGTTACAACCACTGACAGATTCCATGGTCAGGTAAGCCATTTTCATCTTTATTATTCCATTTTGTTCTCTGTTTTGTATAAATTTGAACACAGCATCTCGAAATTACGTATTCAGATATGGCTTACTAATACAACAACAACAACTACTAGTACTATCATACTACTAAAATAATGATCTTATTATGTTGGGTAGCGTCATCAGTATTAACACCGCTCTTCCCGAGGGCCTAGCAATCGTATATGATTACCTCAGAATTGTCAGATACCAATTTAACACACTTGGGTCGAGGGTCTAACGTATGTAAAACACATTGCCCGAGGATTTAAGCACCTATAGAAAGGGCTCAAACTCGGGACTTCTAAACAAACGTGTTTGCCCACTGTCAGTTGCGTTATATTTTCTTGGCTTTCAACTCGCTAGGTGGGGGGGGGGAGGAGGGGGAGCTCGCTGGCTGTAACCTATCTTGGATACGCCACTAATTACATGGGTTCATTGACTATGAAATATTATACAGTGTAAATTTGTCTTAATGCAGTGTTTCACCAGAGAGCACTGCTTATAGGCTATCATATCATGCACCGTGTATTTCAAGATTATGCCAGCGGAAAACAAAGATTATGTCGGCGGAAAACATGGCTGACACTGAGATTAAACCGCCCCAAATACGCCAAATAGTACAAAAGCCTCTGAATATTAGAGGCGACTTCAGAAAACCTCGGATACTACCGAAAGCAAAATGTCAACACACCCTGAGCTCGTATTATCTCACCTAATCCCTTGTTCGCTTTTTGTCTATCTTGGAACCAGTGTTGTGTCTGTCGTGAAGCATTTGGCGGGATCTTATTGCTAGACTATGTTTTCGCTCTCAGTATCAGGCCGTCTGACTCATGAAATCTTTCATTTCCACCATCGTGAACTATACCTAGCAAGGTATTGCTGTTAAATGCACTCTTCCTGTATAGCAATTCTCTCTGCGTTAACTGAACTCTGCATGCACAATGTAATTCCGACCTGAACTATTTAATCTTCTTTTTTCTTTCTGTCTTTATTCTTCGACCTCTTTTCTCTCATTTTCTAATATTTCTCTGCATTTCTGATATTTTCCCCTTGTATTCTCGTATCCATAAACATAATATTGTTCTGTTCTTTACCCTTTGTTATTTCTTCTTTAAACCTGCTTTTATTTTTCTTAATTTTGTTTTTTCCTTTTGAATCTTCGTCTTTCTTCTTTTCAGTTTCCGTTATTCCTCATTATTATTTTATTTGTTTATAACTAAAGTATTCTATCAATAGATTTATTCTTGTTATATTTAAAATGCACTATGTGCGAATTCAAAGCTTCGTGTTGTATCAAAGCCGTTAATTAGTTTGACGTCACGTGACAATTCATTTTCTCTTTGTTGCACTGGACATCACACATGGCGTTATGAGACAACTTTTCTGTAATCATGCGAATCACACGCCTGTTAATTTTGTCTGTCAGATATCGCTCAGGAGACAAGGATGTTTTCAAAAACAGATTGGGATCACTGGGAAAGGAAAAAGGAAAATATAAATCCCCCGGCAAGCACAACTGACGTCAATTACCCATGCCACAATCTACATTGCGAACGTTTGAGAGTTCAGATAAATTTGATTCTTGCGAGCAGGATAAATTGTATGGATTTAATGATGGATTAATTAATAGGAATATATTTTGGAAACGATAAAGCTAAGTTGCAAAAACTTCATTTTCAAGGTTATTTCATTCTTCAACTGTTTGTTGCTTTATACTTCATTAACGAATTCAGGTAATTAAATATCCATTCCCTAAAGCGGATTCAGTTTTTCTATTATCAAAAAATAAATCATGCTCTTATTATTGTCAAGAACTTCTTGACGATCCAGCTGTGGTGGCCTAATATTGTTTGACGGATAAAGAGAAATGTGCCTCCTCCTGCTTTTTATCATGTTCGGCCTAAAATTAACGATCCTGGAAAAATTCCTTCAATTGTCAGACTCGTGTCATCAAATACAAGCAAGACGTGAGAAATATCGTGAAAGGGAGTCTAATTGAGTCAGTCTTGTGTTGGCCTTCCATTTTCTCTATCGGGCTCACCTGTTTTACTAATGTTCTCTTTTATACGTGATATTTTACATTCACTTTTGAAACTCACACAGGTAATCCTTTATTGCTTCCCTATAGCAATTAAAGATCAAGTCAACCTCGGTTTAATTGCTATTATCCTTAACTGATGAATATCTTATTCAGCCTCAGGGCTTAGTTTAAAGGCTTATGAGGTCTCCGAATCTTTCATTAGGTAAACCAGGGAGGTGGGTAAACCAAACGTATACATATAGGTCACTATTGTAAATTTCTTAATTACTAGCCTTCACTTCAATATCATTATCTCAAACCACCTGTCTCACAAATTGAGAAGTTGTTATATCTTGAAGTAATGCTAAGAGAAAACCGCTTTGCTTAGATATTCACTCGCTTGAAGGGTGGAAGAATTCATCCAATTCATAATTTCACTTTTGAATGGGACTATGGGAGCCTTTGCTTAACCTTCTTGATGTTTAACTTTGTCAACCTTTTTCATTTTCTTGGTCTTTTGATAGCATCTGCTTTAATATCGGAGTAAATTTGTCCTCAAAATTAGCCCCCAAACTCCAAATCAAATTTTCTTGAGGCACCCTCTTATCAAATCTCTGTTGTAATTGCTTTGTCTTTCAAAGGAAAAAGTCCATGGATTTTATTATCATCCTCCTTATTTTTAAACGCCTCTTATTAATTGATAACCATTTCACTCAAGGGGACTGTTTTTAGTTTTGTGGTCGAGATGTTTTTTTTTCAGATCTAGCCAGGTAGTTTTTGACAGCAAGTCACGATTCGGTCGTAAGTTTTAATTGATCACGAAGGATATGATAATCTGGATGTTATTGTCAAACGTTCGTCTCATCCCTGTGAAACAGTCGAAACTAGCCTTCCGTGTTGGGACGTGTCTTAATGAACGGAATAACCCGCGGTTTCTCATCGGTTAGAATAGATATTATTTAACGTTGCCGATTTGATGACTCCATGAGCTTTGTGATTCGGTTGATGATGGCAAAGATCTTGTTTAACTTTGCTGCTTGTCCTCCTTTACCTCATACCTCTATTTCATTCTATTTCATTTTAACCCCCCTTTGTCTTTATCGATACTGAATTATTTGATTAAGTTGCACAGCCAATTAGTTTTCTAGACATAAAATTATTCCTTATAGGATAAATCCCTTGGAACATCTCATTCTTGCATCCTTGAACATTCGAATTACTAAATATTGAGTACAAAGAGCAACATTTTGTAGTCAAATAAAATGTAACTTTGATGAATTTCGTCATTAGTTAGCAAACACAAAGTACGTACATTCCCTGCATCTTAATAAAGGAATTTTACTGTATACATAAAGAAATACATATTGGTTGAAACAGAAAGTTTGCAATTGATGATGAAATGCTCTAAAAATCGAATGAAATTAGTGAGATGGTTCATCAAAATAACGAAAATGCAGGTGAAGGTCTGATTTCAATTTTTTCACAGATCTATTTTAATTTCCACTGTCACTCCATATTTGATAACTGATAAGGTATAATTTGGATTAAATTATATTGGTTTAGGTAATAATTCAATGGATTAGACTTCATGTCCACTGTCTCGCAACTGGTCATGAATCAAGAGGTTGTTGTACTTTTGATTTTTTTAATTCAACGGTCAATTTACAGTGTTTTAATCAATAATTTTCCCGAAATCCGTGGATAAATCGAAAATCCCAAACCCAATCGCGATCCGCTTGGGCATAAGCCAGGCAATAACTCTTCTATCCGATTTCTATATCGGGAAGAAATTATTGGGATATGTGCAATCCCCCAATTTCCTAGAAATGTAGAAAATTAATGTACAACTGTCTAACCATCAATTAAGGGAAGATGCTTGGTTAATAAGGAAGGGGAGTTGTCATATCTAAATTGACGATGATGGCAGCGTTTATTGAACTAATATTGTATATTGAGCATGTATTCTGACTAAATTTCTTTAGTGCCATTAGATCGCAGAAGATGCATTGAGTAGAGGTATAATCAACCGAGTCACCCTTTCAGAATTTGATTTAAAGAGGCTTCTAAATCTGATTATCTTCCATTTTACTAAGATCAAAATTAAAAAAAAACTTGAGTATCTCATATTTGAGTATGGATGAATCATCAGCACTTTTCCAATAAAATGCAAGGTTCATGAGTTTATCATAATACCACTCTTCACAAGTAGGATAAAGTTTCGAAACAAGGGCGCCCCCATTTGAAGATGCACCAAAAAAAAAATGTATAGCCAGATAGAATTTGGAAATAAGGTTATTTAAATAGGACAAACTACTATCCATTTCGACATTACATTACTCTAATTTGGTAGCACTCGTGTCGGGCACATTTTTTTCTCTCAGAACTTTGTCGGTCTACGACCCCATAACGTGTCCAAAATGTCATACACACAGGATGTAGTATTGCAGACGTTATGTATTAGCATTTCTGATTATGACCAAGAAGTTACTTCTTGTTATGACTAATGCTATAAGACGGGAAGTGCAATGAATGTTGGTCCACAAATAGATGTTTTTTTATCAACAACACTAGCACTAAGGCGATGAAACCAGTCCTGCCTCGAGAAATGATTAACTCAACGGTCCCCAACAGCTACAGTAAACAGAGATTCATATAAGAACCCAAATGATGAAGACGTAATGGGTTAATTTAATAATAATCATGGTAAATGTCATCATTTCTCTTGGTGAACGAAAAGGGCAAGGTAATACAGAACATCATGTGTTGAACTTGTGTTCTGTGGCCGTTGTTTCTTAGAAGTTGGTTCCATATCCATCAAATTCGTTGGGGCCCACGCTGAGAAACAAAGCCAAATGTTTAGTATTTTCGTAGTAACCTGATCTTAAACACTTAAAAATAAAAAGAAGGCAATTTTAATATCTTTGCGCGTCACCTATTGAAATGGTGTGCACCTGATAATAACACATTTACATAATTTGAACATGGTTTCTGAAGGCAATACATTAGTAGGTAGTGAATAAACCTTATGTTGATTTCCTGAAAGTCTATGCGATCGTGTTTTGAATCCCTGTATAAAACGCTTTTCTAGGTATTAAACAAAAAAGTTTATCTTCCCGAATGTTATCACTTCTCAGTTCACCACTGCCATCTCTCATCCTGGCTTCGTATGTAGAAAAATAATTTCCATATAGGCTTGTTTCTTCACAGAGTGTCAAATTTTTTCTTCAACGAATCGGATAGACGAGGATGGAAAATAACGAAGTCTCTTTTAGAGGAGGGGGCTGTCAAACTATTATTCTGACTGACCATTATCAAACTGCGACTGCAACCAGTAACACAATTGGCCTTCTGTTTCTAAGCATTCCATCATTAAACCTATGCATACTAAGCCCAATCAACTTTAAGCTGAGGTACAAGCTCACCCAAACACATGCCTTCGACTGGTCAACTTGACCATTACTAAGAGTTGTCTCATCGACAGCTGCTCTCGAAAACTTCGTCACTGGCATAGAGGCTGACCCCTCCCCTATCTTATTAACACATCATTTCCTCCCCAAAGAGACCATATCATTAGTATTTTAACGATGCACACCTACATGGGTTAGTGTAAGGTGTGTGTGTGTGTGTGTATGTGTGTGTATTTTTTTCTTCCATGGGGGGGGGGGGGTTATTTCCTACATAGGCAAGGTGGGGAATCCCTAAGATAGGGTGGGACATGGAGACCCACCCAGTACTTCCGAAACTGAGGATTAGGTACTATAATTATGTTATTTACCTTTTAAAGGCAATATCATTAATATACTTAGCGTCTAATTGGTCTGTAACTTGAGGTCAACCCAAGCTTGAAAATACACCGCCCCACAGAATTTGATGAAGGATAGAAAAGGGCGTTTGATAAAGGTTGTTCATACTTCGATGACAATAATTTGAAAATTGTTGGTATTAAGTCACTTTCCTTTTCCTTAATATTATCACCCACCATATTTTTAAATTTTTGTTTATGAATATACATTAAGTAATACAATTACTTGACTTCCCACGTTTATTGGTTAAGATGTTATAAATGAGTGGAAATCAAGCTAAATGACCAGTATCAGTATTGAGGCTCTAATTTTCTAAACAAAAAAGGCAACATTGTTTGATAAGGTAATATCATTTGATTATTTCCTAAATGTAAAACTAGAATGGACTTCTTGACTCCTTCTCCTCATAATCATGTCCGTTCCAAAAATACAGTTTGATTAAAGATTAAAGATTTAGTTACAATTCTATTCCTGGCACTGTGCCTATAACATAGTACATTCCTTGTTGCTCATCGCTTTGATTGCTTCCAGAAAAAAATGGCTGAAAATGACATGAAGAGTATGATGATATCTCGATGACTATAGCCCCCTTTGGGTCGCCCCGCGTTGAAACTTACGGAAATAATTAGTTTACAGAATGTTGTTGATTGGAGGGGGCCCCTTATGTGCTGATAAAGGAAACCCGATTAGATTACTCGGCTCTAGACTTCCCATATTGGCATGGTCAGTATGTGTAATGAAAGCTAGTTTCTGTTGACCAATCCATGATATTTATATACGCGCAAGAAAGAGAGTTACTCCTTTATGAAAAAATAAATGGGTGCTTACCCCAAAAGAATACATAACAATTTGATTTGAAGTCATGTATATATAAAACGAACGAACAAATAAAAACAAACAAAACAAACAATACAAAAATTCTGTGAAATGTCATTCTTTTTTTATAAATTTATTTATTTTATTAAAAAAAAAAACGACAAATCGTAAACGTTTCATTATTATTGCATCATTTACAAACCTGTTAATAAAACAGTTGAGGTAGTGATTACTATAATGTTTTCTGTTTCACTTCTCTTCAACAAAATGTTTTGCCATGAATACACGAGATGACATGTACAATCAAAGGATCACTTCTTCAAATATTTACAGCAATACAGGTAAACACATTTATTTAAATACACAAACAAAGGAAACGAAAACAGACTTTAGGGAGGATGCCAAACGTTACTTTATGTAACATCATGTACATCGTGCGCGATACCCATGCAAAACGTCCATTTACAAGTGATTACATCAATATGTGGTATACCCAAGTCGATATGATGAAGAAATGAGAATGCATTTATCTTCAGATAATGGAGGCGGCGCCAAAATGAGAGTTAGATGGAGGTTGATGAGTTTCGTCACGAGTCGATGATAACAATAATTGGTTTGGGGGTTCCAAGGGAGAATATCTTCTTCTGGTTCTTGTCTCATCACAGTTATGCCAATCAATATTCGAAGACATTCCTATATCACTCTGTTGGGTAATGGTATGAGAATAAAGGACATTTCATTCTTGAAATTGTACCCCATGCATAAATAAATAGGTTTTAAAATGAAAATAAACAACATGGTGATTCTCTTATATCTTTCTAATACTGAAAATCACAAATAGTTTCATTATGAAGAACACATCGTGTGCCTTTAGTCATGTACATGTTATGCGAATGAATGTGAAACGTTATAAAAACGAATAAGCAATTCATCAGTCTTGATAACACCGAGTCATCTACGAACAAGTAGAGATGTCGAAATGGTAATGATTTGGAATATCAATCTAATTCATATAATGTGGGAAAAAGTGCATTAAATGTAGTTGAATAGACACGGGAAATGGAAGTACGTGTAAGTAAGGAAATAAGAGTCGGTCTAGCGGGAATGTCCACGGTACGGCCAGCTTTCTGTCTTCGCCTACAAACTGACTCAGTCACGTATTTCGGATGTTGACTTTAAAGGCCTGTCCCTAAAGACGTAAATAATCATACCTGATCGATAAACGTCTTTAAAAAATAAAAAAAATTACACACAAATATATACAAATACACACAGGCCCATTGACTTGAGGTTATTAGAGTGTCGAGTCTGTTCTCATGTAAATCTTTAATCCCAACCGTAGCTCCTTTTACATAGAAACATATATTTATACTTTGCGAGGTTTACATCTACTGAAGATCACACTCGTTCGGTAGCTTATTCTCTTACTCTCAAAATTGTCTCTCACTTTGTCAGATCTATGTATCAGGGGATAAGACTTTAGTTTCATTCATTTTAGGGATGACTAATCATTCTAACCTCGCCTCTCTCCTATCTACCGTACAGTGCCTACCGAGTCACAGTAAAGCGCATGAATGAGGTTGCCAAGCGCTCAGCCGACTACCAAGACTACCAAGGATGGTCCATGCGCCCTGTCTACCCCGGCCACTACACCCAATCAAACTCGCACTGGATCGCTGCAGAGTTCGGACAAGGGGAACTACCCAATGTCTTCACGGTGGGGGATAACAGGACGTACGGGGGGTACCACAATGTCCCCCTCGCTCCAGGAAACTCCTACGGGATCAGCATGTGCAGCGTCAGCAGGACAATGAGGGTTAGTATTAATGTTACCTTTATTCATATTTATTTTTTAAAAGACCATTGTCCCATTGTTCGATTGATTAAATTATTTTCATAAGGAAAAGTACATTGACAAAAGGTCAGTTATCTCTCTTTTGCATTCACCAATCAACCGATTCAATTCAATTAGATCAAGAACCACATGATTTCGACTGTATAACAGATTCATCCAATTCTTTCACCCTGCATGTATATAACAAGTTTGTGCCATGATGTCTTTTGATGTAGATTTTCAAACATACTAAATGCTATTGTCATGATTGTCCTTACAAACTCATATATAAAAGGATTATTTTTCTTCCTCGAAAAATGGTGAACTATCAAAAACATAACTGTTCAAAACTGTTCCTCTTTTTCAGATAGGAGAGGCGTTACGTAAGAATAGCTTGAGTTGTTTTTCTGGTAAAATAAACAAATTATCTTTTTTGTGTGTTATTTAGGACATGGCATCAAGTTGCAGTCATCCCATCGAGGTCAAAGGTCAGTATATTCGTTGTCATTTTAACAATTATTATGAATGCAGAGCAATCTTTAAAAAATCAATAGAATCAAAAAAGGAAAGTTTGTATTATTTCATGAACAAATTGATATGAGAACCATTTTTGTTTTAATGGATAACTTTGGTCGTTACTGATCACGATATATTTACTTTGAAACAAGTTTAGATGGATACAAAATCTCGATATTTTTGTAAGATGCATGATTATAACATGGCCCTACTAAGAAGGTCCATGATTATACATGGTGTACATTGGCCATATTGGCATGGTCAGATTGGATTATTTGGGTCATGCTCTTCATGGTTCCTGGCGAAATGAATACTTCATGTGATATTATTCGGCTTTCTTATTTTTAAATAAGCTTGGCAGCTGCAGAGATAAATATAAAAACAACGCAAAGTCATTGGTCCTTTGTAGCTCAAATAGCGAAGATGGGGGGGGGGAGGGCTGGTGAAACTAGGGGTGAATGGATATGATAATCACCCGGTAAATTGTGGTTTTCATACAACATGGCGGTTGATTCATCATTCCAGCTCAGTTCAATAATACTGACCATACACCCGTGTTATGACGAACGCTCAGATAGAAACATTGTAATGCCCTTAACCTAGATACCGAATGGGATGTCGAACACATTGTTTGATTTAACAAAAAATGGGAAGTGGCGGCTTTGGCTCCTACATGACATTTGAATTAAGCTTCCTGCGAACAAAAAACTTGCACCACTCGATATATTTTAGGCAGCTTGCACCTATATTTGGCGGGAAAGGGGAGGGATTTTTTGCAGATTCATGAGAGGCCTGTCATTTCCTATCGTGTATATGTATTGTGTGCTGTCAATTAATCTGTTCATACTGTATACAGTGTGAGACATTATGAGCGCATCGAACATTACTCATTATTTAGCATATGGATATAAGCTTACATTAACAGTATTCAACGTTCACAAGAGCACTTAGAAAGTAGAACACTCGTCACTGGAGCTCAAAAATGTCGGTCTTGTGGTTACCCGAGAGTTCAATAGACCGACATCCCACAGAATCGGCATCAGTCTCGTTAGCTGTCGGTCTATTGAGATGTCCCGCACTCACATTAACCGCCTAAATGACCCCCTCTTTGTCCGAGCGCAGCTTTTGTTTTGTGGGGGGGGGGGGGGNTAATGGTATATTGCAATCAACCTATGACGAGGATCACAGTCCTAACTGCCAAATATCTAGTTTCAAATCAACACAATAACAATATCCTAAACACGGCTGTGGTCCAGAAAAAATGCAAAAAATGAAGATCAGTCTAAATCCTGGATAAGAATAATGTCTGATCCCAACTCAGAAGCCTCCAACAAAAGTACGTGATGTATTCGAAGTATAGTGCTAACAAAAATTAAGATATCAGTGACGCATTACTTTCTTTAGCGGCGTCAATATAATACGCAAATGAATCTAAACTATGACTAGAGAAAAAAATGTTTTGATAACCACGATTCGGAATAATCACCAGAGTTACAGAGAGCTTTTTTTATGGAAAGATTCGAAACAAAGCAGTAGTGATTTTCTTTTCGTTTCAAGTTAGTGTCTATCGGGTTCCTTGTGAAGAGGTCCATTGGACAGTCGCGTTTGCATCCATCGAATCAGTTTTTACAATACTATCGAATAGTATTATACTATCTGTTCTTTCATTACTGATGAAAATATTGATAGATTTCTTAGGATTATCAGAAGTCGACAGATGTAATAGTGTGAAGAGCGCTTGTTATTAAAAATGGATTAAATCTGGTTGAATTCCAACGCAAATAATCGACTTGAATGTGTGGTGGTGGACTAAATGTAAAACTGTGAAACTAGTCTTCATCTCACCTCGAAGTTCATGTTTCTTCATGACAAAATAAGGCTCACTTTCTTTCTCTTTTTCTTCTTGTTGTGCCTTGATCGCAGCCAAGCCCAACCCGACATCGTTGTCGAATGCCACCGTCTTTCCGAACGAATTAAAGGCTGCCTTGGGCGTCATCCTACTCGTGGTCATGGTCGCAGTCCTCATCGTAGCTGTGATCAGAAGAAGGTAAGTACACAGCATTCATGAAATCGTTTTGATGTCCTGATGTCTTTACATGTCTTTATATCTTCGGCCCATTTTTATCATTTTGTATCTCTCTATGTCTCTGCCTCTGCCTTCTTCCTCTCTCTTAATATATCACCCCTCTCTCCCTTTCTCTCTCTATCTCTCTCTCTCTCTTTTCTCTCTTTCTCTCTCTCTCTCTCTCTCTCTCTCTCTCTCTCTCTCTCTTTGTGTCTACTTTCACCAAATCCTCTTTGAGCAGTTATGTTTTTTAAACGTTTATTCGTCGACGGCTTGTCGCATATCCATTCCTAGCACATACGAAAGCGATATCGGCATTTGTGATTAAGGTACATATTTCTTCGAATTAATAAATGCCTTTATTTATATGTTTATGTTGAGATCCACTGAATATGCGATTATTGATATTATCTGGAAAACTTTAAAATACAGTAAAATTAAAAGTTTTTTTATACAAAGGGATTTGAGAGAGAATGTGTAAACTTCTGTAGGATTAAAAAAAAAATTAATTAAAAATCATCTTTCCTAATGAATGCATGATTTTTAGACGAAAAGGGGGATATTAACGATAATTAACATGCCTACTGAAATATGATGTGTAAATCATCTACAAATCTTGAGAGAGCAATCCGAAAATCGTAATGAGCCGGTGCAAACTGTTTATCAATCTTATTAGTCACGGAAGGATTGGTCCTATATTACTAATGATTGATACGATAAGAAACTATTCAATGTTCTGAAGCGCAATGAGATTGGACACTGAAAGAGCAATCTATCATCGTAAATTAAAGATAATCATGATAATTCAGGAAGCGTATTAAAATTAATGATTTTCCTTCCAAGCTAGTGACCCTCATTCCTTCAATAACAATTTTTAAGGCGGACATTACCCTTAAATAAAGATATGAGTGAAAATTGATTTTTAAAACTTGTTTCATCCCAAACTAAACGCTCTTGATTCTCATAGTGGTGGTGACAGAACCCTCAATCTCGATGCTCATACACGCATTTGATATAAATAAAGGGTTCGAGAATTGAGACCAATCTTGATCTCATCTTCAAGACTGGTCTTGCAACCCTTGTGAGATAGAAAAAATATGCCGCATACATTTGGATCCCATTGAGATTAGGTCGCCAGGAAACGCGATATTTCATCGAGTTACAAAAAGTGTGTCTTTCGTCGACTTCACAGACGAAATGAAAAACAGGAAATTCGGGATAAAAGAACTGCTACTGAAATACAGGAAAACATTTGCAGAAACTCTAATGAAACTGTTTACACTCCACCCTGTTTTTGAAAGATATACAAGCGCGGTAATATCCATGCACTGTACTTCAACCTGTTTTCTTTTTTTTTCTCTCTGACTCTGTCCTTTTTAAGAAATATGATTGTAGGAATTCTTGTGTGTGGTTGGCAGAAAAAATGAATAAACAATAAAACTAAACACATGTGATTCTAAATCATTCATGCATAATTGTATTATCCCAACAATAGTTTGCTCATTCTAAATTTCTATTCTGTGCATATAATCAACATGAGGCGTCCTTTGTGTCTTACCCCGTAATTACAGTTTATTACTAAACATAAAAAAGAGAATTTGTATAATCCGGTAAATTTATGATCGATCTACCGCACAGCTTCCTTCATCGCAATGCTATTACCCATACAATGTTTTTTGTATGATACTAGTCCTTGCTGACTTTAAACTTGATTAGTTATAATTCATATTTCTATGAAAAGTCGCCCTTTTCTCTTAGTTTACCTCCCCTCTGATAATTATTGTCGTCATCATTCGAATAAACATCGCTGATATTTATTATCATTTCTAGCTGTGGTTGTCATTGTAGTATGAGATCATTTGATGCAGACTTGTTGAAACAATAACGTTTATCTTGACAACTAAAAAGATTGTCAGAGTCTTTCCAAACATAGCAACAACTGATGTATTCAAAGTGGATTCTATCCGCGGAGATGTTATAGCAGATGAATGACATGTATATTAAGATACATCAATGAACGGGTCGATTAGTATTATACAGCGACCTTCATCGGTACTTTGATATATAATTGTGGTAGTATTGCTATCCAATAAATAAAGTTGTTTTCTTATTTTACGTCAATTGTTTTGCTTTATTTGTCTACCTTGTTCTTAGGAAACGTCTTCACACAACTCGTCCCAAGGAAGGTATCGGTCTCTCTGCGCTAGGTATGTTACAACTACACACACTGCATTTCGACACCTGTATTAGTAACGATCTAATGGCAGTATAGGCCATGTCACGTGTTATTATAGGCTACTTATTAGTCACGTGTTATTATAGGCTACTTATTAGTATAATAATAATAATAATAACAATACATAACATTTATTAGGCGCTTAATACTGATGTTTCTAAGCGCACAGTGTTCTGATTAAGAGAAGACTATAACCCGTTGAATTAAATCAGAAGAAAAAGCAAAAATACAAAAGTAACATAGATACATTGTTCCAGTTTAATGCTTGTTTAACTGAATATCATATCAAGCGTAAAGCACTCTTTTGGAAGGAAATTATGTTTGTTTCATTGAATACATGGTAATTTTTATCTAGCTCATGAATAAAAAATTCAAGTTGGTATTGTCACGTCAGAACAAATCTGACTAGTTTTCTTGTTTTTCAAACGCAGAAAGCGGTGTTGAGAACGGTGCATCCATGTCTAACGGAGCAAGCACCACCCTGCCCGCCCTCGCTCGGGGGCAAGGTGTATACAAAGCAAAACGTAAGTACTCACAATAATTTTAAAACAGATACGAATGTGAACACTGTAAGAGGTGTCATGTATAGCCTAACCAATTGTCCCGTTCTCAAAACCTGTAAATCTTCCCTTGTAACTAATCACGGGTTACACAATTATGAGTATCGTTTACCTTATTGCAAATCTAACTCTACAGTCATAGCGCCTTATTACACTGTTTCTTACATATTAATGACTTTCCAAGTAGGTTGGGACGTTATACAAAACAGTGATAAGAAAGATCAGTGTTTTCCTCTTTAAAAAAAAAGGGTAAAAGTCAGTACAAAAGCAGGTTCAGCGTAGAAAGCAGGATCTGGCATTGGCGTCGAACATTTCTATCTTTGAGGGTACAGGATCACAGTTCTTCGTCTCTTGTATAATTCAATTTAATTCAATTCAATTATTTGTATTCATCCAAATTCACAGGAATACATGGAAATTTGTTTTGGTCACACATTGTAAAAATACCAAAGTTATATATTTAAAACGTTGTGATTATAATCACAGAAGAACCATCAAAATAAAAGATAGACAACATAGCATTATTCTTATTATTACACATTGAAAATGATGAAAGGATATAGAACATCAGTGTGAAGAAATGAAGGAAAACCACAACAAACCGCTACTTGGGCCCATATGCTCCTCAGTCCATTTGGTTGTACAAACGAACAGAGTATGGAACTTATCAGTTTCAGTTTCAGTTTCAGTTTATTAAAAAAACACATGGCATAGTAATCATGACGAACAAACATGATCCAAATTGAGACCCCAAAAAGAAATGCTTGTGAGTGGGGCCCCTTTGGAGGATGGACATCTCAATCCCAGCGGATTGGCAAAGAGACCAACGTGTTTCAAGGAGCCCAAATATCGGCTTGTCCGACATTTCATTGAGCGCATTCTCCTTCCTGACCGTAATAATTCATATAAGTAATTTAGATTGTGATTCCATTCTTATAAGTCCTTTTTATGCATGACAAATATCTCGCTGTAGAAAACTATCCGAGTGTGGCAATGTTTCTTCATTTTCAAGCAAAAGTCATCGACACACGAGTCTATAGATTTGATAACCTATTGCCCCATGCTTTGACACCTGCAAGCAACCTATAAACTAATCAACCGTTATCTAACCTGTTTGTCTTTCTTTAGCGAGAGGACTATCGGTAAACGCACTGCAGAACGGTCAGAACGGGCACGGTATAAAACGAGGTAACGGCGCCATGAGACAACGACCCAAAACCGCGCCCAAACCAGCAAACCCCAGCGCCATGAGAGCAAGATGGCAGGCGCCACCAGCAGTCAAGATTGTCGAGTTGTCAGGATACGTGAAGGAGAAGACAGCCAATGGCGAGATGTGTTTCAAGCTTGACTATGAGGTGGGTAACGTTCAAATGAGCAGACAGGAAAGTGTAAAACGGGACTATCAACAGATGTTGCCATAAAGGGTCAGCATGGTCAAATGTAATTCCCTTCAGTTGCATTTTAACAAAAACAGAAAGTGTTTCTTTTACCTAGATAGATATCCAGTCTTTACCGAGAAGTGTTTACAATCCGTATTTTTTTATTTTTACAATCGTTCATCCCAGTCAGCATGGTCAGAAACTTCTTTTAAAAAATGAACCGTTTCGGAAGACTAATTGATAGATTTCTTCTAATGAGCCGGCAGACTTTTGGTCCGAAAGTACCCGACATAATCTCCATGTCAAAAATAGAGACTTTTTGCTTTCAAAAGATAAATGTGAATAAAAGAGGTGGTAGCTGGGTGGTCAAATATCAGGGTAATTATTTAATCTTAAAGCAACAATACATTAGTGACATAACAGATTGGTCTGAGAATTATGATCAATTGTATTATTACAAATTCCTTTGATTAAACAAAAAACCTTTTATTGTTTTATATTTTTACAGCGTCTTCCTGACGGTCAGATGTACACATGGGAGGTGGCTACCAGACAAGAAAATGTTTCCAAGAACAGATATATCAACATTATTCCATGTAAGTCCCCTCTGTAAATCATTAGGTAGTAATTGATAACTCGATGTCCGCATGTCGAACAATTTGACTGCATCGTGGGGTCCAGAGGTCGTTTCAAGGACTATATACTGTCAGGCTATTGGGATCTACTCATGCCATATGCCTGCATGGTAGCTAACTTTGCGTTTATAAATTTGAACTCATGAAATAAGATGGATAATATTATTTGGTGCTTTATAACAAATCGGAAAAGAAATTGTTTTATGAATTGCATTACCCTATTAACATTATACTTCGTATTGTGTGTGCTGAATAAGCAAAACAGAATTATGTCATTCTGTTCATCTTACTAAAATAAATCATATCTGTTATAATGCGTTCAGAAGCTTAAAAGCTGCTTAAAAGCAGGGTGATCTCATCGTTCTAACACATTTGCTGCTGGTTTGATTGGTGCCATTTTGTATCACTTTTAATTACATCAATACCTGAGAGCTATTTGGACAATATCAACCTTTATGCCTAAACGCCTTAATTCATAACAATAGAAAGAAGAGTGAATGGTAGGTACAGACTTTAATCCATGATCATGGAACGGAAACACGTTTGACAAACTAAATTAGGATACGAAACACTCTGTGAAGTCACTCGATTGAATGATGATACAATATCCGCTTAAATTATTTCCAAAACACCTGCTGAAAAACAACAAACATATGTGCAAAATATACCCCGTTCAATATCTATAGACTTCATATGTTGAATATGCAGCCCCACTAATTGAAATTGACGTGCTGGACCACAAAGTGTTTGGAACGGCTTCATTTCGTGTCCAAATTTATGTTTAGACGAAATCGTTGCCAATTTTAGTGATTAAACTGATTTGCCCGGAAAAAATTGAACCTCTCTGTCTGCTCACGGCTATTTAGCTCGTGTTTAGCACTGTCCTTTTAGTTCGTGAATAAAGATCCTGTATAGTTCAGAGATGATTCACGAAGAGCCATTCGTTTGGAGTCAAGCCAGTAAAGTTTCAAAAGTCGCCTAATAGGCGTTAAGAGAGCGGAGCTTACAATTACCATGACCATCTTGTCACTTAAAATGCATCTTTTGAAATTTATAGTTCCAACTTTCCCTGATGTGTTTTTAGATTCATTTGCCTCCTCGAACAATCGGCAGAGATGCAGCAAAATATTTCGAGGAACAATTAAACAAGCTAACAATAGTCATGTAACTACAGAAATAATTTTCAATATTTTGGTCACCCTGTGGACTTCCAAGGCAGTTTAGATATGCCACCACATTCTAATAGAGACATATTATGGCCAAACTATTACATATTAAATCTATAAAACTCGGTGTTGCTTCTGATATTTAATCTATACTAAATTATTCCTAGATGCGGTATTGTCGTCATTTGTGTTGCTACAGTGGTTTCAACCGTTTAATGCAAGCAAGTTATTAATCTAACTTGTCTAATAATAAGTCTTGTTCTCATCCATATCTTTTTTCCAGATGATCATTCCCGAGTTATTTTAGATACAGATCCAGATGCACCACACGAAGATTACATCAATGCTTCATTTGTCAGCGTAAGTTTTCACATTTTGCACGCCATAGGAAATACCTTCAACATCCCATGAGTCCTATCGACCTTTAAAAGAGGCTGTTTGTCTTGTTTTTGTTTTTGTTACTGCTTTATCATAAAACCAATGGAATACTGTTAGGGGTAACAAAATAACCCATAGCAATCAAAACCAGCGCAATACATCGTGCGGTTGTTATGCTTTAGTAACGAAAATGCATTTTATCGTCTTTTATTGTTACAGGAGACGATTATAATTCTGCCTGACTCTTTACTATCTTTAGTATATTTTGTTTAAAAAAACAATGCACGATTTAATTACTTCCACTTTTATTAGCTGACTAAGTGCGGCATCATTATGATCAAGCCGAACAGTGCGCCGTCGTCTGGATATATCATTAATTATTCGAGGGAGTAATAACTCAGTTTAATACCAATATCCTTTTTCTCTTTCAAACACATTGTAAAAGGTTGGCGCAGACGTGTATTAAAAACTGTTTATTATCATAATTTTTTTTTTTTAAAGGGCTAAGCTCTCGAGCTCTTCATATTTTTCTGACATACAAAAGCTGTGTTGATGTAACTTGCATGCACAGACGCGGATTATGTGATAATAGGTGTGGTTTAAGCCAGATTGTTTGAGTCAGTCTTATTACTGCTGGGTCAAACATCTCGGACAGATCGGACAGTTCCGTTAAGCTGTAAGAATCAATAATTGATTTCATTTTACCATAATAAGTGGACATATAGATATCTTTACAAGTCACAGCTCTGTTGAACGATTGAGACTTTCATTGATCTTTGTAAAACTGCAGAGTAATTATAATAAGACATTGCCTGTAACTGAAAGATAAAAATTCGATTTTTCTTTTGATTTTCAGGGTTATCTCAAACCGAAGGCATATATCGCGACGCAAGGTGAGAACATTTCTAATTGTACAGTGCGTGTATTGGATTGTATCTTACTTGTTGGACTTTAGATCACTCAGTACTTATTGAATGTCGATAGGGCTATGACTATAAAACAAACATGCTTATGTATGTATATAGCACACAAAAAAGGAATAACATGACTTCGTAAACTCAGTGATTCGGTAACTTTGGAATGGCTTAAAGAAAGAAAAAAAAAATCGGCTGCACCTGGTGCTTTTCCATGTTTGCCAAGCCTAAGTCACATTGTTCACCCAACTGCTACCGCCGCACTCAAACATGTGCGTCATGGCTGACATAAAACTATTTCTAATTTATCCGTAGGTCCTCTGTCAACGACTGTATTCGATTTCTGGAGAATGGTTTGGCAAGAAAGAGTACCAGTCATCGTCATGCTTACAAAACTAGTCGAAAATAAGAAGGTAAGATTAACGATGTATATATTTATATATTACTTTTAGAATACTTGAAGGAAGCATGCTTGTATAACATTGCATTTGATGAGAAAAAATAAACATTTTCACATAACTGGTATTGTTTCCATTTGTTATAGAATCAATGTCTCCTGAGTACCAGAACCTTTGATAATGACACTATTCTATAAAGAATGCATGGCACTTGATTGCGATTCATTTATTTTGCAACGTTTCCCCCTTTTTTGTTATGACAGAGAAAGTGCGACCCGTATTGGCCCGAAGACATCGAGACATATGGTGATTTCACATTGACTGTGGTAGCTGAAAGGAACTACCTCAACTACACTGAACGTACCCTGACAATCAGAAAGGTAGGGAATTTAAGAATGGATCTCTAAAAAACGACTGAAATATTTTATAATTACAGCTACCTTTGCAATAAGAAAGCCTGGGAATTGAAGAATGGATCTTAAAAACCGCTGCAATGTTCCTTTTTACATCGTTCACGCTAAATTTGATTTGTATTCGACGGTTTTTCACCTTTAACAAACTTTGCAAGAAGTGTCCGTATAACATATTGTATTGAGATTATACAAGAGAAAATTGATGTTTATAAACATCAAATATCAAACTAACCTTTAATTGTGTAAAAAGTGCAATATCTTTGGCAAAGGACGGAAATGAAATTAAAGTAGAATATATCAGAAAAGTTGCTTTGTTAATAATATCATTCCTTTAGAGTCAAGTAGTGATTTATGAATACTCAAGAATAAATGCAATAATCAATATGTTAGAATAAAACCCATAGTTGAGCCGGGTTCGAACAGTTAAGATGTTTATCTTCCCCGGATGAGGCCATATTTCACAGATATTTTCGTATTATAGCATATTTCCTTGCAGCTACAAATCGCTTCACAGTTAGCTCCACAGTAGTAAATAGCCCACGTAACCAATGATTAAAAACTTCAACAAGACCAGTCGAGGCCTGAAGAATAAATCTGTTTTTTTTTGTATGGCAGGCATGGGACCCAGAGGAAAGGCGGGTACAACACTTCCACTACACCTCCTGGCCTGACATGGGTCTACCCCTCAGCGCCACACCCCTTCTGGAGTTCATCACTAAGGTCAAAGAGTTTGAGGCCAGGCCCAGCGGACCTACCATCGTCCATTGCAGGTAAGCATTACATTATTAATTCTAAAATCACTGTTATTATTAGTTTTTCTTTATTGCGATCAAAACTTAACAGATACATAACAATACTAGAAATAATTCACACAAAGTCATAGAAACTGTAGAGCCTGATACATAAATATATGAATAACAATGTGCTGCAGTTAAATATACATTATCAAATAATTGCTGTGCAGCGTGATTATATTGCAATCATCATCAATCATATTAAATCATCTCAGATCTCCTGTGGACCGTATTACAGAAGTGTCAAAATATTGAACAGTATATTTTCCACTTGGATTCGGTGAAAGCTATTCATGGAATTTAGCAAAGACTGACTAAATGATGGCCTTGTGTTTGATGCACAAAGTAGCACGAGTACCAACAATGCCAGTTGTCAGTGGCTGAGAGGATCTGAGTACTTTAGATAAGAGTTTAAAAAATAACTGTTATCTTTTTCATTTCATTTCGATTAAGGTTATTGGGCATATCTAGCTGTTATTGCAAAAACAACACAGCAATTACTTTGGAAATGATAAATTCAAAATTAAATTATATTATATATTTGTATTAATCGCGTCTGCCCTTGTCCAGATTCCTATTGTGAGATGGTCAGATAAAATACTTCACAATTATTGTTTTGTTCGCAGTGCTGGAGTTGGCCGTACAGGTACCTACATCACCATAGATTCCATGATGGACATGTCGGCCAGAGAGCAACAGATCAATGTACTCGATTTCATCTATAGGATGAGAACGAAGCGAGTCAAGATGGTCCAGACACCGGTAAGTCCTACCTTCAAGCTCTTACTAAATTACAAGCTATTGCAAGAAACGTGTCATGCCCACACACCTATCGATAGACTGCAGGTAATGGACGCATTGAATTCAATAGGTTAATATTGGTTCCCTCTTATCCACCCATGTAGCGCTTTCCTGTTTGGGGTTATTTTTGTAACGTTTTAAAATTAAACCAGTTCCCCGATATCAAAAACCGAGATGATTATGTTAGTAGCAAAGTAATTAGTTAATATATTTTTTGGACTTCTTTTTAATGACAAACCTTTATTCAAGCAATCCCTGAGAATGTTTTTATTACCTGAATTATTTTCATCCGCATCCCAATTATTTGTCAGATAATGGACAGAGACAAGCTCCCCAGGTTTGAGTAACATTTGAATGTATTGTTAGCTAGTATAAACTGGGATCCGTTTTGCAAAGCCTTTTTTCAATGACAAATGACAAAAATCAGTGTCAAATCTGCTGATAACCAATCGGAAGCAAGAATTTCACTAGCTTATAACAAAAACTGTCATTTGTCACTGATGACAAGTTTTGTGAAATGGGGCCCTGGTCATCATCCATTTTTGTTTTAGTAAAATTCATGAATTTCAATGGTAGCTCCAATATTGTATGCTACTTTTTATCGTCAGGCTTATTTTTAAATAAATTCTTTCGGATTATTTGTTTGTGTTTTAGGAGCAATATGTGTTCATCTACGAGGCCCTTCTCGAATGCCTGCTATGCGGCTACACCTCCGTGCCTACAAAGACCATTGTACAATACTTCACCAGACTAGAGCAAACCAACCTACACACCAAGAGAACTTTCTTGGAGGAACATCTCAGTGTGAGTATACAAACTAATTTTAGTCCCATTCAAAAGACAGAACTAGCACATCTGTAGGATGACGTGTAATGGGGTAGTAATGTAGCAGTGGTCTTGTTTCGGGGAGTGGGGGGGGGGGGTTAAAAACCAAGTCGAAGCTCTCTAATGCCCTTTCACGAGGCATGAATCCGTATTAACCCGTACCTCAGCTTAGATTTAAAACCACAGGTTCCTGGTATCTCAAATATGAGTATACACCTGCTTTGAAACAAGTCATGTCATTGGCAACCCGACATGGATAGTCCCTTCCAATCCTTCTAGTTTTGAAAAGACGTATGAAATCTGGATTTAGTTTTATTTAGGCAGTTGGAAAGATATCTTGTCATCGTTGTAGAAAAATACACATGTGTTTTATGTTAGAGAAGAATCTCTTCAGAATGTTTCTTTTTGTTGTCTATAGTATGTGACTTAAATTGCTGATTTCATCTTTCTCTGTTGTTACCATGGTGATGATACAGGCCCTAGATGCTATGTCAATCTTCTACAGTGACGTGAGCATGCAGGCGGGCAAGAGCTCTGAGAATCATCATAAGAACAGATATCCTGATAATATACCTCGTAAGTACCAAGTTAAGTTATTCATTTTCCTTATAAATCACGAAGAATGCCGAATCCGCCGAAATCATCACAAATTTCCGTTGAGTTAATATTTGAGTGTTAAGGCTTCAAGAACAGCATTTTCAGTCATCTTTATGATCGGTATAGCCTGTGATTGTTCTCAACACTTCAATTGGTTGGGTCAATGTTCTTAAATGACTGTTGGAAGATTTTCAAGCATTCATATTACCGCACATGCACTTGATTGTGATAACAATGTAAAATCATTGCTTTACAAATATCATAACAATATATTTGGATATAACTATATATTTGTAGGGCCTATGTCTTTAAAAATGTTAGTTAACTCTCATCACAACTAAATTCATGCAGTCATATAAATGAATCAACAATAAGCATGATGACCTGAATTTCGTTTATGAAACAATATGAATCAATAAGCATCAATTTATTTCATTTTTTTTCTTTCTTTTAGTTGACAAGTACCGACCATACTTGATGACAGGCTGCAGTGAAGGACAAACAAACTACGTCAATGCAACATTTTTAGATGTAAGAGTTTATCTTTTGATTCAGCTTATTCTCGTAAAGGCAAAATAATGAACAGTAAGCTATTGAAAAATAAAATCAAAGAGTTCAAAGTGGATGATGAAAAGTTACATTTTAATCGTTATGTTTTATTTACAATGGCTAGTATCGGTTTTATATTTGTTTTCTAAAACATAAAACTTTTGTTTTGATTCAAAAGGGAACAACGTAGAAATGAATTAGTTATTTATGCCTACAACAGTAGTTATCATTTACATGTTATTGTTTTCTTCTTCATGAAATGGGTATGTTGTACGAAATAAAAGTAAACTTATAATTTCATTTTTAAAGCTTTTTGATTTAACAAGAGTTCAATATTTCATTATAAGAACATAGTAGAAGAGATTCGAAGCACTGAATAAAATGTAACAGTATAATTCAATTTCTTATGTCTTTTCTGTCATTTAACAGGGGTTCAATAGGCGTGATATGTACATCGCAACACAGATGCCCCTCAAACATACGGTCGAAGAATTTTGGAGGATGATCTACGACTACAACTCTAACGTCATTGTAATGCTAAATGAAATCAACAGGAACGATCAGGTAAGCGATGATTGGTGGACTTTTTAAAAATCAAAACCATGTATATCATTATTTCTTTGTCTATATACTTTGAGATATATAAAGACTCTTGTTGTTCAGAAGTTTTACCTATTACATAAAGCAATGAAGATCAGTTTCAACTTCGCGTCAGTTGGCAATATTCCACAGCCTATATTTTCAATCTTTGCAGAATGATAATGCATTTAATCGTAGTTATCATTACTACATTTATTAAAATGATACAGTGACTAAAGTGATGTAGAAGCTAATTTTATCCAAATAAAAACATGGTTGGATCTAGCTGACCTGAGATGTTCCTCGTGCTGGGTTGGCCCGTGTCCTAAATATTGACACGAACGGTGATTGTTGATTCTGCATACAACTCCCAATTATATTGGCAATCATGATTGTATGTTTTATAACATCATTGATGTGGTATTGATAGTTAGGAGTATTAATCATGCATAAACACTCTCTTTGTCTTAGACGTGTTCTCAGTACTGGCCTGCCGGGGACGAGGCGCTGATTGGTCCATTCGTCATTGACGTATCAGCCGAGGAGAGGGAAGGGGACGTCATCATAAGGACTTTTCTCCTGTCCAATACAAACACGGTAGTAAGTTTTACACCATTTTTATTCAAATACATTCAATTCGGTTTCATTCTATTTCATTCAATTTAGTTTTATTCTATTCATTACTATATTCAGTTATATATTATTCAGTTTATCTTTCAGTTTTATATAACATCTAATTAGATCCTTTTCATTTAATGGGAGGATTGTTGGTCACATGATATTCAATAAATAATCAATTGAACAAGCGTGCATTTTTGGTTATATTCGCCGTGCGTTTTTGTACTATTCAGCGTGAATTTTCGGTTATAATATGCGACCCGTAATTTTGATTATATGCGACCCTTAATTTGGTTATATATATATTTATTGATATACTATATTTGTGGATATATTTAATTTTTTTGTTTTGATATTACATAAGTTGGAAGATTAACGTTCTGTTCAACTCGGCTTGACGCCTCGTTGAATGGAACGTTAATCTTTCAACTCATGAAAACATTCGCACTATTGAACTCACTAGCATTCATTATTTGTATAGGCCTACCGTTGTATGCAGTAGGGCCTACTATATTAATTGATAATCTATTCAAACTATATAGGGATGTGGTTCATCGGCGCTCTTGACTAATGGTTTCTGTGTACAGATCCATTATAACCATTCACATGTCACTGTATAATCATGATGAGAATTGTATCATCAGAAGAAAAAAAAAGGTATTTTAATGCTAAACCAATCCTATCCCCTCCAATCGAGTCAATATATGGGACTGTTCTCAGCTGAATAAATACGATAACATATTTAGCGTATCTGGCAGAACAACCAGGAACCTGTTCAATTATCATCTAAAGTATGAATAAAAGGTTTTTTAAAAGTGCCTTTATCACGTTTGTACTTTTAAATTCGGCGAGGTAAACTTAAAATGAAATGAAATTAATTTTTCAGGCTACTGAGAGTTCACGAGTGATCCGACAGTACAGCTTCGTGGGATGGAAAGAGAGGCAGAAGTACCCCAAGAGTCTGGCATCTCTTCTCTGTCTCCTGGATCTAGTCGAGGCCGGACAGAGAGATCAGGGTAATGGACCTATCACTGTACACTGCATGTAAGTATTCATCCTCTTCATCATAGTATCACTTTGATGTGTTGATTATTCGTTTATGTTTTTAGTGCTTTTGTTTGTAGCTTTGGACAGGGGGAATTATAGGCAATGGTTCGATCAGTGTGAATGCAACATACCTTGTTCGTGTTGTGTCCGGTGTGGCAGCAGTGGGCTATTTTTTCTCTTATCCTCAAGCGCGGTTTTTATTTACAAAATTTCAATAATATTTATATTAATAACTCAGCAATGGGATATAAATCAATGCCATTTGTGTTGTTTATTTGCTTAGTGTGTTGCAGTAGTTTTTTTAAATATTTTGTTAAGGGTGTATTTCATTAGTTGCTTTGCTTGGGGACAAAGAGTTGTTGTCGGTGGTCATATCACTGTTACACTGCATTTAACTATTTTTATTACAAATTCAATACTCTTCGTTTACTTTCTTTCTGTAATGTCGTTTGTTTACTGTGGCAGCAGTGGCATATGAGTCCTTGGTATCATGTTGTTTGTCTTTTGTTTGTTTGTTCTTTATTTGTTTGATTGTTTTGTTTGTTTGTTTAATGTGAATAGATATAAGCAAGGATCCTACCACTATATGTATTGCATGTATTATTATGATGTAACATACTCTTTTTCTGCAATGTCATTTGTTTACTGGTGGCAGCAGTGGGATATGAATCCATGTAATGATTGGTGTTTGTTTTTCAATTTGTTTGTCTGTTGTTGTTATTTTTTTTGTTACTGTAGACGTGTATAATTATTTCCTATGAAGATTCGTTCAGACATATCACGAGTATTTTTGTTTTGCCTTTAAAAAAAAAAGATTATCCTGATATTCATTGTTCATTTTTGTTACATGTATTTGCAGGGACGGTGTAACGCGGAGTGGCCTCTTCTGTGCTATCATGTCAACAATCGGAAAGCTGAAATCAGAAGGAAACATTGATGTCTTCCATGCGGTCAAGAAGCTGAGGAAGTGCAGTGGAAGGATGGTCACCAGAGAGGTAAGACCTGACTCCACCTTTAGATAGAAGTGTTTCATTTTACCAATACAACTGACAATAACTCTCCATAAACGTGCCAAGATGCTTATTTTAGACCCTCGGAATGTGTGAAACTTAGCCAAAACGATCATACCAATTCAGCTCCACTTTCAAAAAATATAAGGAGCCGTTAATTAAGTATTTAATTAAAATTAACAATACATGGGCCGGCTGGTTTTACCTAATATAACCTACTCAAAAATGCCAACAAAAAAAGCAAACATCGGCATTGGCTGAAATATGGCGTAGAAGTCGCTATTTCGTTTTTTTTTTTGTTCGAATTATCTAATATTTGTTGTGGTACATAAGTATTAGAAATCGTTATTTTTATGGATATTTCAGCCGTCTCTGAACCGATTTTGATCAAACAAAGATGATTTTGTCAACTAAATTGTATGTTCTTTCAAGTTTGACACTCAGTTTTTCAATATCTCACACTAGAATAATTTTGTGTAGCGCCCTCTGCAACAGAACTCAACTATCCCTTTAAGTTCACAAGGGTAACGGTGAAATATTACGATAAAATGTAATCAAAAGATAGATGGAGAAGAAAAGTTGTAATGATAAACTTTTCTTTCTTCTTTTCCTAGGAGCAATATCTGTACATACATGACGTTGTCCGAGAGTACCTCGCATCGTGTGAAATCTACGAAAACTTCAGGTAGATTGACCTCGGAATTCAAATAAACTCTGTATTATACGAGATAGCAACAATACTGCGCACTTTATAATCCAAGGAGGTAATCAGAGAGCTTTCATGTCCTGGCCAGGGACTCAACAGAACGAAGCGCCAATGTTTAATGACTCACAGGTGGAATCTAAAGTATCAGTAAAGACATCATCCGCAATTTGAGAATGGGCTTACCTCTATTTGAAATTTTGCGAAGGATATCAACAACGTACATGTCCAGGAATCTTAAGTTTGAGATGATTTTAGCATCATGGATGTGAACGCAACGATGACATCGATCGGCCAAGTAGATATCATCATAGCACTTTGATTCAAGTTTGATTGGTAGTTAAGCAGTTGAACTCCTACAGACTCGCGAAGAGGTGTCTGCGGAAAGTGAAAACAAGGAGTAATCATGAACAAGTTGGCTGATTGTTTTATCGCCACTGAGGATTGAACTTGTCGGTATCCATGGTAATCAGTAAATCGAGATGAACTCTTCACCGGTGGATAATAAATGCCAATGAAAGAAGTAAAAGGAAATGTGTGTCATCTGGTGTTGTGTAAAGACGTCATTGCTACATCAAATACACGTATTTCATCAAATCTTCTATCTTCCCTCTTTTGCTTGTTTTTAAATAATTATTTTATTTTATTTTACAAACGAGGTCAAAGTTATAATTTGATATCAAATTTGGAATCCTTTTTACTACCATTACCACACCCTTATCTATGTGTTGAGACAATATTAGTATAACGGTGAGGTGTTCAAAGAAAGTGTAATACTTTGTGAACTACCGATCTTCTTCATCGGAATTATCATTAGATCAATATAAAACCGTTATGATTACCGAGTAAAAAAATTCAAGTACATTAAAATATTTTTCCTCTGGTATTAGTAATTGCTGCAAAATGCTGATGAACAAACAAAATTACTTCGTATCAAATAATTGAATAAAACTGGCAATATTTAGGGTTTTTCATTTCCATTTTTTTTTATGAGAGTAAAGATTAAAAGAGAGGGTTATCACGAAGAAATAATATTTATATCATATGAATATAACTATTATCCTTCGCACAATGTTGATGATCATTTGTGAAAGAATGTGTACAAATGTTTTTTTTACTCAGATTCTCCTGGTATGAGAATAATAATTTGTAAATTGTTATTATTAAATATCATTAATTGAGTAATCATGATGCAATTGATGAATATGGTTATTATTATTTTTTTTTTGATGTACAATATCGACCAAATATTTAGATATCATGCAATAAAGAAATGTAAATATTTTATTATGATGTGCAATGGATCCTTACTATGAACATAAAGTGTTATATGTATTTTATTAGAAGTCTGTCTAATTTTGTAGAATAACCATGACTAAAAAACAGAATCTTATTTCTTTATTTTTGATGAGTTAAATAAATGTAAATAAAGGAATTCGAATTAGAGATGGCCCGCTCGTTACGCGAAGATATAATATTTTCAACATGGTAAACATGTAGAGAGCATTTTTTCATGAACTTACGAATCACAGTTTCGTTTAACCAAGATAACATAAATATAGACAAGCATTTTACAAACTCGTGGTATTTATGACTAGTATTTTCAAACATTTAACTTGGTGCTATAAGTTTGATTCCTCTTAGGCCCAATCTTTGTTATGTTTCGAAAAAGACAGCAAATAGTATGTGCCTTACAATGAACATCAAATTTTAAGTGCCTCAATTGGGCTTGGGTGCGCATGCGTACCTGTTTGAATGTTTGAATGTATAATAGCGGAATGGAGTACAAAGGATACTCTTTATCATGAAGTGCAATTGAAATGTATACAGTCTTCTTTGTTATTGGATTTTTACAATGAGAAAATCATTAAAAGAATGAAAAAAAATATGAATGCCTATTTCTCCGTGTCATCATTTAGCCTATTATGATCTTATTATCATTCTATTTCATTTCATAAAAATAGGTAGAAATTACTAAATATTATATTAAAATAAGATTTGGAAAAAGTAATTTACTAAGATATTGACAAATTGTCATTATAGCACCAAACAAAGAAGAAGAAGAATATCATAATGGTTATATGTGTGCTGTTTATTTCATCTATTGGATACCTTAATACTTTCTTCCGTTTTTATCTAATTTTACCCAATATGACAGGACAACAATGTAAGCTATGCTTATTACGACCCCCTTTTCCATGTATACTTTTTAACGAGATTACTTTTTAAAATCATACAAAATCTGACGATGTAAATGGAAACAAATAAACATCATGATTATATATTTAAATTGATCACAGCCAACAGCTAAATAGAGGATTATTTTATTATATTCAGTAACATTTCAAAAAATACATACATCGTATTACTATTGATAAATTGTTCTCAATTTCTAAAGCCTGTGTAGTTTCCTTGATTTTTTTTTTAAATCGTAGGATGGCAAGTAAAGGTCATGGATTAGGTATAGGCATATGCAACGAATTGTCGACAACCTCATAATTATTCATGCTCTTTTTATTCCAAATGATTACATATCAGTGTTGATCAGACATCCATATCTTTGCCAAAGTCCTACGGAGATGTCAGGAAGCGGATAAATCGTTTAACAAACCCATGATTAGCCACAAATTTATGATTTGATACTATCAATTCAATTCAATTCAATTCACATTTATTCGGCAAAAGAAAATAAATCTAAATGAAATCATTACAAATACCGGGACTGCCAAAATAAGTTAAAAACTTGTTAACAAGCAACCCCAAACATAAAAACACACAGATACAACATGGAAAATATCTAAAGAAACACCTACAAGAAAATCATCATCATCTTCATTGATCTGCAATTAAAGACTTTTCTATCTTCGGCTACTCCGTTGTATCTTGTCATCTGTTCTCGTCTATTAAGATAGCTACTGATCCATGGCAGCAGGGATGGTCGAGCACCCATTGCGAAGAGTTTATTTATTGCGATATTGTGATAGACTAAGTCGAAAGCTTTTGAGAAATCAGTTACAACAATGATGGAAACAGTTTGGAGCCGATCAGCATTGGTGTGGAGGAAATGTAGAAGTTTGACGAGATAATGAGCAGTGGAATTTCCTCTCCGACTTCCATACTGTTGAGGGTCAATTTTAGATTCGATATCTGCCAGTAGTTGACGATAGATGAAGAGTTCAGCCAATTTTGCAAAGTGGTCAGTCAGGGAGATTGGTCTCAGCTGATCTATTGTGGGAGGAGATTTTTTTGGGACCGGAGCGACAATAGATCTTTTCCACAGTGACAGGACTTTGCCTTCTCTATATAAAGTATTTATGATGTCACATATGGGTGAACTCATCTCTGCTGCGAACTCACGAATCAGCTTTGCGGACACTCCATCTGGTCCACAGCTTTTACCAACTGGTGTCTTATTGAGCTCACAGTACACTTTCCATGGATGAATCTCCATGACACTTGAAGGGTTTATTGGCTGATATGCTGGTAGTTGTCGAAAGTCTAATGGGGGAACGTTCGCTGAGATGTCAGTAAAAAGATGATTGATTGCATTAACAATGGCATGGCTATCAGTTATTTCCACTCCAGGAATCCTGATAACATTGAGTGGTGATGAGTTACTAGTTGCAATTTTAACAAATTTAAACCATGCACTTGGATTCTGGTTTTTCAGTCTTTGGATCCGATTCTTGTAGTAATCTACTTTTGCTTTCTTGATTTCTCTCATCTAGATCTGATGACCTTGTTCTTCAAACTGGACCACTCGGGGCTGCAGCTACTGAAAGCAGCCTGTCTGCGCTTGATCGGTTCTTTTACCACAGGTGTGATCCAAGGTTTGTCCTTGCAGTGGACCTATACTTCTCTTGATGGGAAGAATAACTCGATGGCAGAATTGAGGTCATTGTAGAAGTTGTAACACTTGGTACTGACATCATCTGCATTTGTGACACTAGACCAATCGTGGAGAACAATCCAATTCCCGAACCGTCTTATGTCCGATTCCTTCATCGGTTGAATGGTTCTTGATGTGGTATGATTAGTATGCTTCACCAGATAGACTTTAGGCAGCCACTTAACCCATCTATGATCACTGCGGCCCACTGGAGACATCAATTCAATAGAGGCTTTGCATGTTAGTAAGTATCTTATCAAGGATTGCGTCTTTTCGTGCGGCTAATTTGTCAGCCACTTGTTTTAAACCATGTCCGTTGGTGAGTTGACTTAGATTCAGGCAGTTTACATCCCCAAGAATGATAATTCCTGCTTGTTGGAATTTAGCAAGAATACCCTCAATGGCCTGTGATATGTGCTGGATCAGCGAGTCACTGTCAGGGTTGATGGGGGACTGTATAGCGTTGCTACAAAGATGGAGGACACTTGCGCGGCGCGGTGAGGGCGGAATTGAACCCATACAATCTCATGATGTGATGGTAACCGTAATGAGACCATAGAGATATGTATATCTCTATGAATGAGACTCATTGGTGTCGGGTGCATTTCATCTCTGACGTACAGTGCCACGCCCCCTCCACGCCTTCCAGTCCGATTCTTAGAAAACATAGAGTAACCCAGAAATGCAATACACTTGGTTAGGTATTTCATCAGTGTGAACCAAGTCTCGCTCACCGAGATAATGTCAAAATCACCTTCTCTAACAACAGTAATTGTAAAACCATCAAATTTGTTGTTTAGTGACTGTGTATTAGTCATGTGCACTGAAGGCAAGGTGACTTTCTGGTGGTTTAGCTTAATTTTTACATTTGCACATGTTCTTTATTGATTCGGTATAGCCACAATCAGGGTGCAACTATTCTACCTACAGTGTTACGCATCTCTCCTGGAAACACAAAGTCGTTTAATCAAATGTCTTGTGGCCTGAAATGTTGGACCATGTGAGTTCTTCATCAGGCAGCAACATTTGTTTGAATTTCATTTGTGTTGGCTGAGTGAGAATGGTAATAGAGGGCCAAAAAATACTCTTACGCATTTGCACTTTGAAAATGTGTCTTTTTTCATTAGGCGTTTCTATGAAATTACAAAAGATATGCCATATCTTTTCATGCCAGCGTGTAGTTCTTTTTATCTTCACTCAGTATTTTTTTTACAGCTTGAAGATTGACGTGATTTATGTGAAGAGGGACAAGTATAGTATCTCGATCTGTGATTAAATAGATTGAGTATACGACCGCAAGGGCAGGTGATGTGACGATAAGACATTTTGGATGAGCAGATGAGCAGAAAGATTGTTGTGTTTACAAAATAATGTCATATACTTCTGAAGAAATTAAAATAGCAAGTGTCTAAGTGCAAATTTCTAAATAAAAGTGATGCCTCACGCTATACAGCGTATTACATTTCATATTTGATACGGAATGTATCTGCATCAATGTACTCATCAACAACATTACTTAAACAAGAATTCATCGTAGGGGGG
>BEXV01001000.1:0-11690 GCA_003118195.1 Hemicentrotus pulcherrimus
TCATAGCAATCTGTTTAATTGGTTTGGCTGGATCTAATTAGAGGAGAAGAAATCAAACAATTTACACCTTGATCTAATTAAAACTGTAAATGCATGTGGAAGAATATTGCAATGTACTATAACATACTAACTTTGATGGAGCCATTCACTGATAAATTATTATTTGAGAGCCTACAATAATATTTACACAGCAATTTGGGTTAAATTCTTACTCATAAATAATAATACTGTTGACATATTTACAATTTTTGTTATGAATTGAACGCAGGCTAGCTTGGCTGTCAAGATGGCGTGCGTCAGTACTCTAGGAATGTTTATATTAAAATAAACTATGGATTTGCCTCTGATCTTGGCAATCTGTTTGAGTGGTTTGACAGGATCTAATTACAGAAGAAGAAATCCAACGATTCCAACCTTACTCTGCATACATCATGGAAGAAATTGCAATGTACTAATCGAACCAACATCAATGGAGATTATTCACTGATAAATTAATATTTGAAAATCTAAAAAAACTATCAGATATTTTATATAAATGTAATGCTTCTATCAGCTACATGTATATTGGTACAATAACTCCAACTGATTCCTCCACATAAATAATAGTATTGACAAATAAGATTTTGTTTGCATTGGAAGTTTTAGATGTAGATAAATCATCATTCTTGGAATGTTTATATCCAAGCAAGTTATACATGAGCCTTTGATCTTGGCACTCTGTATAATTGGTCTGGCAGAATCTACATGTAATCAAAAGAAAATAAACTAACAGTCCTTACCTTGCATGTAACTTAAAATGTACTGACATCAATTACAAATGAACCATACAGTTTAAAAAGTACACCATTACCAATAAAGTTGAAATAAATGCTTATTACTTCTTTACCTGAAATAATTGTGACAGGATGGTTTTATTCTTGATAGATAAAATATATTGATCAATAAAGTTTTATATATGCATGAAATGTATAAAGAGAAGAAGACAGCAGCTTTCTGGAATAAAAACAAATTTAATTGGCTGTGGCATTGAATTTAGCGAAGGAAGTCAAGTTGTAAGATTTCACTCTTGGTTCACGTTTTTATACTATTTCTAGAAAAAGGCTTCCTTGAATTAGCTTCAACAGAGGTCAAACATCTGATCTTGCATTGCTTCATAAAATGCTATAGAAAAGATTCTATGAAAGTAGAGCAAATAGATGCAGATGTAGAATGGACAGAAATTATTCTGAGGTGCAATGATGGAGGCCCCAAAGTTATTCTAAGTATAGTGACTGGAAAGCATCTGGTTGGAAAACTGTTGCCGGAGTTGTAATCTTAATCTCCTATGTGTACATACATACAATGTATAATTAGCCTAGATTATACATACTGTATGATAACTTGGAGGTTTGTATAAATAAACAGTTTTACATCAATCCAGATATTCATTCACTCTACTTAAATATTATATAATGGGCTATATCTCTACTTCTTGCAATAAACACATCAACAGTGTGAACTTGGAATGAATCTCAGCCTCATGCTGCCTTCTCTTCATGCTATTCCGGTACACTTCATATATTAATTTCTGAATGTATGATTTGTAAATCATCAAATTCTTCAGGCGCTACAATACTTACATGAGTTTCTTTCAATTCCAGTCCCATCAATACATATAAAAAGTACAGTTCAATATTGATATATCCACCTGTCTTTCCTCTCTGACTCTAATAAAATATTTCCCAATCTCCAGAATACAAGAGCGCCTTTATCCCCCACTCGAATGCACAAAGGAGCATGAGTAATCCATTGTAGCTACAAAGGCTGGCCTCAAATCAGGAGTGGACTGGCCTACTCCTTCGCTTTCCACAGACCAACCGTCAAGAACAGGTGAAATAGGACCTATTCTTTGGGCGTTTGATGCTGAATAGCCGCTGTGGTTTTCACACTGAAATGAAAGTCAATGGTGGCCTCTGTCTGGAAGCGGCTATTACACACCTGTCCTTCATGAGCTACACCATTTCACAGAAATTCAATCAGCTTGGAATAGATATGTTTTAAAGTTATACCAAATAAAGGACAAGCAAGCCTTATTAAATGTACCCTCATATAATTTACAGGCTACAAGATGTAGAGAAAAAAAAATTATGGAAAAAAAAAAGGTTGCTTTGTAAATTGTAATACTAAGGAGTTCTATTGTAATACACCTGAATGAATTATAGATCTCCATCTCAAGATCAGAAGAAAGATTTTTCATTGATTGCTTGATTGACAATAAGGGTCTCTTTGAGCTTGGTTTCTCTTTTGGAACCACACTTCTTTGTATTACAAACCAAAGGTTCATTGATTCAAGTTCATTTGCACTTCAAATGACATGGATATCACCTCTGTACAAGGAAATCACAGAGAAATATATTTGTGAATGTTAATAAAGCAAATAAATGTGCAAGAATTCATAGAAATACAGCATCTTCGTCTAATGCTAAAATTAGAAATGATTCTTTAATTCTTTCATGCCATAGGTGGGAAATCTCGTCTGATAATTGGATTGGTGATCAACTTTTTGACTAAAAATTGTCTAATTGCAATTTTAAAAAATAATTTAGGTCTTAATTATTGTGCATTCTGAGTATACAGTATACCTGTTGCAGATATGGTAAGTTCGAATTGATAATGAAACAAAGATTTGGCAATTGAAAGTTTATCAATTCTTGTTAACGCAGTGGCCACAGAACGAGTCATCAGGCATTTCTAAATGTAATGTAAAACTATTAGGAAGCAACTTATTCATTTATTCCCAGTTGCAAACTTCATGTATCACTTGCTGTCAAACTATCCCTGCAAACCGAGTACCAAATATACATGTCGTACTTCCTGCTTTAATAACTGCAGGGTATGACGCACCGTACAAATCCTTTACCCATTGAATAAGCTTCCAAAAGACCATGTAGTTATGGAAATGGTTACCCTATTCAGCTCTAACTACTGATCCGATGTAGCTCATTCACCCTCACAACACTGAATAATTCCAGTTGTACAAAACGATAAAGCCATTCATCCCTGGCTGAGTGGAGCCAGGGCTCAAGCCGCTTAACTTAATATTTAGGTGTTGGACTGTTCGTTACAAGCCATCCATCATTTGATTCATGTTTGACACAAATGTACATGTACAGGTCTATGATTTACTATGAATATTAATTTCAAGTCAATAATTTACTGACACAGCAATAGCAAATGAAGTTCAAACGATGTTCAATGAATTGGTCTCCTAAAATGACAATTTCCTAAATGACAATTTCCAAATATATTTAAAACTTGTGAAAATAAATAACCCTGAAAAATATCATTGGGTGAAGCAGAAAGCTGTGCCTTTAGATGTTCAACAAAATCAAATATGAGTCTGTCTCATAAAATGAAATGAATACTTTAAAAATGCTAGAAACTTGTATGAAATTAAAATAAATGTAGTTGAAGAAGAGAGGAAAATATCTATAGGATAAGTTTGTATAATTTTGTTGAATAAAAAAAAGTAGCCTATGATAAATGATACAATGTACTTCTATATATGTACGTAGTTCTTAACATAGCATAACAAGTCACTATTTTCATAATACAAGACTATTTTTATAATACAAGACTATTTTTATGACTAGATTTATGAACTTGCCAAAGTTCATGCAGCAAAATGTACTTTGAAAAGGACATACATATATAGGCCAATATGACATCATCCAACTGTTTGTTTGTTTTTAATATCGGAGAGCTCTGGTGTTCTGTCATTACCTAAGGGTAACTCATCACTACGGAATGTCATTCAAGTTTATTATCACTACTCATGATGAAATAGTTTGGGGGCACCAGTCCTGATTGATCACTTGGCTGGGTCTAGTTTAGCAGACTATTGCACAGATGCTACATGCAAGTTCCAATAAATACTCTAATCCTATCTCAACAAAATATGAGTGACAAATAAATGTACATGCCAAACTAATAACTATTGTCTTAAATTTACAAATTGGCTTGGCTCAAGTCCTTGATATATTTACTGTCAAATAAGAAAAAGGCAAAGACTAATAATAGTGTCTAGGCCTCAAGACTAGCATTGTAAGTCGTGATTAGAAGATGTCAAACGATTGGTATTTGGCAAGATTATATTTTATCATTAAAATAACTTAGGAATGACTAGAGCTGCAAAAGGCATTCAGAAGATGGCCTCCTTGGCTTTATCATTCCATCCATCCTTCCTTCCTTCTTTTAAAAAAAAATCTTTCACATAGGAGCAGAGAAGAATTTCTTTTTGATACTCAGTACACACGTTAAAGCCCTGGTTTCCACTGGGATGAAAAAAGAGCAAACATTGCAACTTAAATGTCATCCTCTTTAGAAAAAAAAACAACATCTTCTCACATTTTCATCTACACCTAAAGCTGTGAAACGAACCTCACTTGAACCCTAGTTACAAAATACATTTGAAATGGGATAAACAAAAACCAGCAAGGCAGCCAAAGAAATGGATACCTCGATGATCAGAGTTTGTATCATTCTTCTTCCCATTCGTTAATTCCAAGAAAAGCTCCATTTACACTGCAAGCAGAAAATCATAGACTTTTCTCACATCCNTCCACTGGGATGAAAAAAGAGCAAACATTGCAACTTAAATGTCATCCTCTTTAGAAAAAAAAACAACATCTTCTCACATTTTCATCTACACCTAAAGCTGTGAAACGAACCTCACTTGAACCCTAGTTACAAAATACATTTGAAATGGGATAAACAAAAACCAGCAAGGCAGCCAAAGAAATGGATACCTCGATGATCAGAGTTTGTATCATTCTTCTTCCCATTCGTTAATTCCAAGAAAAGCTCCATTTACACTGCAAGCAGAAAATCATAGACTTTTCTCACATCCCAGTATTTTGTTATCTCAAAAAAAAAAAAAAAAAACAAAAAAAAAATCCTCCTTGGAGTGTGTTTTTTGTTTAAATGCCAGCAGAAATTTCACTGATTTTTGCTGTGTGAATGCCCGCTCTCGAAACACTGTAAATCATTCTGGTTTTACGTCACGTGACTCCCCTTCCCTTCCGTGCCATCGCAAGCAGAGTAGGGACAAGTCGAGCATGTACACTACTAACCCCAAAATCGGAATAAGCAAACACCAACGGTTTTATGGGTTTTCCATTAGTGTAAATGGCAGTGAAAAAATCAATGATTTTTCAAAATGGTGTTTAGGCCGTGTAAATGGAACTACTGAGACAGTAATTGGAAATATAATCCTCTGCATAGCTCATGTGACAGTTGGATTACTAGAAACGCTCTGAAAATTAAGGTGTGACAGATTTTGACCACAGGCTTTACAGACTTTGCAGATCTATTTTACTTCATATGATGGACAATGAGAAAATGAAGAAGAGATGCAATACTGCAAGTATCGATGCTGATCAAATTTGTTTAATTGGAAGGAATTGATATTCATGGAAATGCAATACCCACACAGGAAAATAAAGCGTGATTTATCTAAATGTATAGGGGATACCCCTAGTTGTGTTTTTTTAGAAGGGCCACTATCCTATCCAAACAGTAATCTCTATCATGAAACTCACAAATATAAATGCAGTTGGTTACTAACATTGATTAATCAGAGACTTTGAACATATCTGCCATCTACTATAAATGTATTTATTCTCTTGGGGGTTTCCTCCTAGCACTAAAGAAAGAGGCCCTGAATGAAAAAATTCCCTATACTTAGAATCATGAAAGAGACAAATAGATAAATGATTTGATAAATGAAATAACATGTAAGACGGTCTTTACATACCGGTAATTGTTTTTGGTCCCACAAATGTATTGTGTTCACCTTTTATTCAAATCATTCCAGTGTTGATATTTGTTATTTTAACCACAACAATATCTAGATGTACATGTAAGTTGTTAAACCTTACCTCATACACATGTGATATCTATAGGCAAACTGGGTTACTACTCAGGGAGTCGTATAAAACCATTAGAATATTGATGCTGCAGGAAATTTAGGATTCATTCCTTGTGGAGCATCCATCGCTCTTGGTTTTCTTTCCTTAGGAAATACACTTACTAATCAATCAAACTGGACCATATCTGTAAAGTTTTTTAAAGATCTTAACAAATGTATTCATGTTTCACTTCAATACCTCTATAGAATATTGTTTTCCTTGTACAATAAAGTAGCTCAATCTTCGGGAAACTATCAATAGAAAAGAATTTGCCATTACTGGGATGAAGAAGAAAAAAAAAATCAAGAAATTAATTTCTTAATTTCTTTCCTTTTCCTTTAGAAAATCCCCTAATCTCTCCCATACTTTATTACCAGCCTAGATATACTTTGCTGATCTTTGTTTTTAATCGGTAAAAACATTGTGGAGCGTGTGTGCAGCGCTTTGTAACTGCAAGGAAAAGGCGCTATATCTAATATCTTTTGGATTGGATTGGATTGGATACAGCCTGTATAGTGAGGCAAATGCAGCACTCAGATCTCAGATTAAAAAAAAAATTAGGATACCATTATACAGCTATATATTTACAAATAAACTAACAATAACATTCTCTTACCTTCAAATCTTCAGATGAGCTACCATCTCTTAGGGTTGTCTTCTTCTTTGGTCTCCTCCCTGAATAATACAAAATAAAAGTAGATTTAGATTATACCAGATTAACAATATTAACAAGAATGTGATCACAAAAACCTAGAAAACAAAAGAGCACAAAATGGTACCAAGATATAAAGTGTGCTAAAAGTGTTACAGGATTATCGGGTGGCTCCAAATGAACACTGCTGCATAAATGATAACTATTTGAGTCTGGAGAATATTGTATTGGTTTGAAACTCACAGTCTTGTCAGTCAAGCCAATAAAAAGACAAATAGAAGTTTCTTGAAAACAAGTTTCTTGAACACAACCACAGACAAGCTCTGATTGTATGCCCCAATTACATGTATAAGATGGCATCTAAAATAAATTTGTAGATGTGAAAAAGGGCACATATATCCTTCTACTTCTAGTTTTTCTTTTTAAATGCCTATTTTATGGCTCACTCCACACAGAGTACGTACAAGTATCATGGAAAGCACTCTTCTGCTGTAACACAACTGCCATTATTACAGACACCGATCTAATCAAGAAACAAATTCATCAACGGCCAAAGACTGATTGAAGGAAATCCATCAAAGACCAGACCTCAATATGCTGTGCAACTCGTCTGGTACTGAAGCAACAGCGCTGATTGTTGGAGAGCTTGTTGGGCAAAAGCCAACCTTCTGTAAATAGAAGCCAGTCTAGATAGATCCCTCCCATTAGTCAACCACAGATGATGGTGAAATAATATAAAAACTCCATCAAATTCCATCTTCGCTCCTGAGGTCAAACTTGTCAGGCAAACTGTGTGACAAGGCCCGCCCCTTTTGTGGACTCCCTCCCTCCCCACCCACTCCTTCGCTGGCTTTTTCATGGCCACTCTGTCGTGACGTCAAGTGCAGCGGGAATAAAAGTCATGATCCATAAATATGAAATTCAATGTCGTATTCTCATGGAGGTTTTCTAGGTGTTTTCAGAAATAATATGAAGGTGAAGCTCTGAATTAAACCAGGTTGTCGCACAGGATTGAATTTGTCACAGGTTTTATGCAGTAGCCCTATATAGTGAGATAGTGAGTGAGTGAGTGATGGTATAGAGGGAGGAACTTCTGAGGAGGGTGTATTAGAATGCATGGAGTAAAAGATACAAATAGTGTTTTCCACCTTTAGTTATAAACATGTTTTTTCCATACACAGTATATCTACATGTAGACTTTCAGAACTGCCAAACATTTAGGAAGTCATATAAATCTGAAGCAAACAAATGTGGAGAAATAAGATTGGTGGGGCTTAAGTTGAGCCATTGCGGACACTAAAACAACTGTGATGATCCCTACATTCTGTACAAAACACATTTTGATCTGTTCACTTTATACAAACATGTATACATGCCATGGTAACAATATATATAAGGCAGAATTGCAATAGCAAAGTTAAGTTAATTTTCCAGATAAACAGGCATATATTTTTAGATCAGAATACATACAATAGTTTATTCTTTCTATTCTTCAGTCAAACAAGTCAGCATTGTTAATAAGTCCTGTCTAGATTACACAAGCACAGAGACTCAAACATTATCTGCTTCAGAATTGACTTTTGTTGTGGATTATTTCCGGGAAAGGCAGGAATCACATGTGTGGGAGTTACATGTACACAGTTATTCACACTGAATCATGGATATATTACATGCATGGACATGGTGTTATATGGTTCTATTTCGGAACTGCATACTACATAAAAGAATGCAGTTTTGTAGACCTATGCATATTGCGTCATCCATTGACTAGTCCAAGGTACACACTCCACTACACAACCAGATAACAAAGCCGGGTCCTAAATGCAAACAAAGTTACTTTTGACAAGAGCAAATCATGCATATATTTCTACCTAAACTTCAAGTATGCAGGTGCGTTTGTAGTACATGTAGGAACAGGTTCAAGAGCATTCTTACACTGTAACTGGAAACTTTAGTCATTGCGATGAAACTCTTGGTCTACATGTGCATGTACACTGTACATTTTAGAAGTGTCGATCTCTAGCAAGAATGAAATACTCTCAAAGTTTCAAACACTTAACCTCAATTCTAAATTCTGATATTTTGTGGAGCTAGTTTCACTAACATCACTTAACTTTATTATCGTCCCCTCCACCCCCCCTAAAATCAAGAAAAATTCATGTGCTTTTCAATATTTCTTTTCAAAATATTTTTTTGAAATGTCACTGTCAGTACAGGGTGACTTCCGATCCATTAAACATGCAACATGAATACACAATGTAACATACCGGGCCTTTGCGAAATCCTTTGGTTCATAACAAGTCTCAATTTTTTGAATACTATATTGACTTGACTCTTACCAACTTCTTTTATTTGCAGAGCAAATACTCGAAAAATCTGCTGGACTTTGTTTCTTTCAAAATTGTGCAAGTACATTCTGGATCTAGACGGAATCTTATCATTTTCTGTCATCGTTGTGCCAACTAGGTTGAGTTGAAGTTACTACATAAATATCATTTTTCAAATTCCATCTTGCAGAAGAATTTGACATTTGAAATGAAACAATTCAAGCCAGCATCACTAAAATTCTTGATCAATGTGTATTTTAGGAGTAAAAACCAATATCAATGATTTTTTTCTTGGAAATTCAATATTCACAAAGGAAAATAGATAACAAAATTCATAAACCCCAAAACATCCTATGTTTCTTTGATGAGGTTACCAGAAATCTCAACTAGAACAAGTAAAGCAAACAGCAGATCACAAACACTGAAACAAGCAGCTTTACACTAATTCAAGTGGTAAGTCTGCACAGGGACTGGATAGTGAGTCTGAAAGCGATGATCAATCAATTAAAAAATCGGGAACAATAGGTGTCAAAATCTGTGACAACTGCAAATACTGAAGTCAATCATCTCTCTTCAGCCAAGTTTCGGCTGAAAATGAAGATGGAAAAGGAAAATCTTAGTGACAAGGGGGAGGAAAGAAAGAATTCTGGGGGTATTCATGCCAAGTTTTGAAGGGGTCACATCACCGGGACCTATATTTTCCAGTTTTGAGTATCAGATGTCAAATTGAGTTTGATGAAGTTGGTGAAACGAATTCCAGGTCCTCAACTCTGCTAGCTCTGTTGGGATCACAACTTTCAACAGAAATGAATCCAGTTTGAAATTGGGTTTTGTCTCACTCACGATGGATTTGCGCACGAGGAGGCACTGTTCATATTTTGAAAGGAAGCTCTACAAAATAACTGTCCAGCGCGCAAGCCTTGATGCAGCTCCTAACAATGTCATTTTCCAACAATTATAGTGTTGACTTAATGCTTTTATCCATGTGTGTTAAATTGCTCTAAATGCTGCATGTATACATTTTTGTGTAGGCCTATAAGAATTAAAGAGTAATGTGTTTTCTATGACAATGTGAAAGATCATGTACAAATTACTGAATAAAAGTTTACAACGGGACTCTATCACTCTATGTTTTTTTGTGGCCACCAAACTACAACTGATAACGCTCTGCTCTATTTAATAATACTTTAAAAATGGTACTAGACCAGGGAAAAAATTGATATTTATTTTTCAGGGGCTACTTTTCAACCTTGCCTGCATGAAAATAACATTCTAAAATTTGTTTTGTATTGAACTCTATGCAAATCTAAGGGGGCTCTTTGGACCTGAGCCCCCATGTATTTTTTTCACTGTACTGGACTTTCTTTCTGTACCATGCAATGAATTACTTTTCAGTATAAGCAATCAAACTTGACTTTAATTAAAGGTGAATGTGATAATTGTACCACAAAGCTTTCACAACCTCCAATGAAGGAAATGCCTTTTCTCTTCATCACGCCGGAATGGCAGAGTCCTGACAGCTACGGAGAATCAGAAACCAACACTGTCCCTCCCTTGACTTCTTTCTTTCGTCTTAACTTTCTGTCTGTCCTATGAATATCTATACCTTTCAAGATCGATGTCCGTGGGGTGAAATCAAACTATGAGAAGCATGCCCTAAAGACGGTAAACATTCATCACTAGTAACCATCCATTTATGTCAATAATCATTTGCAGTTTCACACTCCAGAACCAAAGCAGGCCCCGGAGTGCGGGCAACAAAACACTCCCTTGCTTTGGAAATGGAGAGATTCTTTTGGAATGGTGATGAGCCCTGTATTTACAAGTACAGTTTCACACTGTGCATATGTACTGTACATGTACTTGGGGCCCTACCCCTATTCAACAAAACAAATGTGGACCAGCTTCTGTGAGACGAATATCCTATCTTTTTAAAAATTTTATACTGGTGTATCAAAACTTAAAAAGTATTGATAAATGAAGCTTTGTTTACATGATCATAACATGTCAATCTAATTTTCTTTTAATTCTTAAATTTTGCTTTTTAATATTGATCAAAATGTCAATAATGGTGCATTTGTTATGAATACTGGTACCTGTTGATATCTGATGTGTACTGTGTGTCCAAGCGAAGCTCAATCTATATCAAAATACATTTTATATATTTCAAACACAAATTTGAAAGGCACAAAAAAGTGATATTTGAACCACAACTTAAGTCTTACTTTTTTTGTTTACACAATGTGAGTGGGGATAATGTGAGCACTCCCTTTCCATACAGCTCGCTTATTATACAATGTAAGAAGGCTTGGAGAGAGAAGCAAAACTCCAAATAAATTGTGTGAACTTCCTGTTTTCCATATTAGGGGTAGGGCTAGGGGTATTGTGTGATTTCTTAGCATCAAACAATGGCGATAGATAACAATCAGATAAGACTTCAGGACAACAGAGAATCCTTCTGAATGATGTTTATATCATTCCATCATATTGGATCAGAGAACACATTATGGGTTTGAATCTCTGACATGAAATAAAAAACATATTTTCAAACATTTTCTATTCATGTTTTGGCTAATGTCAGTAATGATATGTCACAGCTAGGCTTGTGCCCAGGATTTTAAAAACATATTGTTTAGCCCTGTTACTTTGTTCCAGAAAAGAATAAGACTTGGTACTCTAAAGAGAAGGGCTTAACACTAGCATGGGTCTAGTGCACATGAGCACCCAAAATTTCAACTCTAACACCCCAACCCCCTCCCCCCC
>BEXV01001000.1:12792-25794 GCA_003118195.1 Hemicentrotus pulcherrimus
CCCCCTCTCTCTCTCTCTCTCTGGTTATCATCAAGCAGTCACACTTGAGACCAGGTGTGAAGGAATGTCTGTTGACAGACAGGGAGAGTTGCTCCTTGAACTACATTGAACTCCAGGTGTATCAAGGTATGCAACCCACCTGGTAAAGTCTGGGTCTCACATGAGGTGTTTTCAAACCATCAGAATCTGGAAAATGCATGTACTGTAGTCGACAATACATCACCTTAATACCAAATCCATAAATTAAAAAAATTCTTGATGACTACCAGTAATTGTAATTTGTGAAAATGACCTGCCCCCAAAAGTGTTCTAGATCTAGAAACAATGGTTCATAACCACATTACCAAAGGTACAATTTCATACCCACTTAATAAACCCTTTATTAACAGTGGACAGCTCAGAAAATGGAAAGTGAATATCATGAATAATCAAGGACCAATGTTGATTCATCTCAAAACAGCTCTGTTGTTGTGTTGCTGTAATAATGCTCATCAAATTTCATTTTCTACGTACCAGTACACATTTAGATGAAAACAAACTTCAGACAACAGATTATCAAAAATAATACACCCTATCTTCATGTAACAGTATTGGTATTATACATGTATATGTAATACAAATTTGGATAAACTTCTGAAGGTATAAAACCATTCACATCGCACAGGTCAAAGATTCTCTCAATTATCAGCATATCTGGCATTTAATATTTTGCAAAAATCCCTTTTGGGCAATGATTATGAGAAGGGGGAAAAGACGACAATAGTTCCTACGCTTGATCAACCAACTTTAAACTGAACTTTAAAGGATACCTGCCTGTGATCAAAACATCATTAATCAAACTTGCTTATCCCCAAAAATGTAACAGCATAATAAACAGCATTTTGGAATTGACCAAACACAAAACTATCGTCAATGACTGCATTTTGAATGTTGACATCCCAGCCCTTAGGATGTGCTTCTGAGGCACAATCACTTTTGAACAAGTAAAGAGATACAAAAAATGCATCTTCAATTCTCCATCATAAATAGCTACAAAAGTGGTCTTGAACACAAAGTGCGACGTTTGCTGTAATAGATCTGTGACCTTTCTGTAAAGAGTTCAATCAACAACCAACGCAGGTCGTCTAGAGGACAGAGTGACTGGATAAAAAAGATTGCTTATCATTATTGCCTGCCTGATTTGATTTTTTTTAAAACCCATTGATATGAAGTTAATTATCATTTATGAATATATACATTTCAAATGTCTATCATGAAAACAAACATGTACCGGTACATACATGTAAGAGAGAAGGGTGTGGATACAAGTATCTGTGATGGAAAGGATTGTACATGTATGTATAATCTCACACATAATTAGATTCCTGCACACTCTATCAGACAAAAACTGATGTTAGTGTTGTGTGTTTAATAGCATGTCTCAGCAAGGTTTTCCATACAGGTGTGAATTCAGTTCGAAAATAAGAATGCCCTATCCCTCAGATAGGATGTTAAATGGATGTTGCATTTAAAGGAGAGTTATACCCTATACACCCTTTATACAAGAGTTGATGTAAATGGTTGTATTGTACTCCCCTCCCCCATACCCCAAGTAGTACCATAGAAAGAATGCAAGAATCGTCAGGATTGAAGGAGACATTTGTACCAAAACTGAAAAAGATCAATATCTCTAGGAAAGTCTCATTTCACAATCTAGAATATAAACAACAACTTTTCCAATAATTGGTCATTAATTAAAAATACCTTCTTACGTGTACCTTCTTTCACATGTAACTTGAAAATGTGTACATATCCATAACAAATACACAATAATAAGGCATTAGGAGGGGGTGGGGGGAATCAATAAACATGCAATTTAGCATACCAATATGAACTAAAATCACCAACTTACTTTGAATTCGGTACCGCTGATTCCTGGAAACTATCTTAATGAAGAGCCAAATATTAAATTTAATCCAATCTAGTCTGGTAATTTGTAAAGCATTAAATAATATCTTGTTCACTAGTTGCCTGATGAAAAGCGCTGGTGAGACTGAAAAACACTGTGTTAACGTACATGTACAAATTGACAGAAATGCACCAGGCAACAAATTCTAGATATCCAAAAAACTTCCCTGCCAGAAACGTGATAGTCCTATTAAAGTAAATCCAGTTCATAAAATCAATGGTTCTGGGTCAAACAATTGCATCAAAAAGGATCCAAGATGGGAAACAAATAATATCCATCCAAAGAGTATCCCTGTCAGAATGAAGACGACTTGATAATTGTGACGGTCCTATATCAATCAAGTTCAGATAGTCAATGGTTCTGGAACATTGCGATGGTCCTTAATGAAGCAAGTTCTGATACATGTAGTAGAAGGTTTGGGGGCCAAAAATGCTTCAGTGACTCCTATATCATACAGCAATCACAAATAAAGCAACTCTACCATAAATAGGATGGTCCAGAGTGCAACTAGTTCATAAAGTCTATGGTCCTAGCTCAAAAAATTGCATCAACGCATTCAAGAGGGGTAATAAATACTATCTGTTATTCCTTTCAAAATGAAGGATTAAGTTTTGAGGCAAAACAAGCAAAGATAACAAATGCCAGCTACGGCTTTCATCACTATCTCTTTCAGAAAGCAGACGACTGGACCATAATTATGATGGTCTGTCCGCAATAAAATGGGTTCAGAAAGTCAATGGTTTGAGGACAAAATATCCATCAAGAGATTCAGACAGGATATTCTAAATGCGATAACAATGGAAAGAATCCATGCCCTCTGGGCATCGTAAAGTCAAGCTGGTGCAGTAAATAAATTATAATTAATGATAATCGTTGTCACGTGTATGTGCCTTAGAATTGTTCTTTTTGTTGTGATACTGCACAGGCCACTCCTATATATCATACAAGATACAATACAAGACACACCCCCTTGCCATCCCCTCCCATCTTTAAAAACACGCTTTCAACTGCATGTAGAGATTGAGCAATTCTTATTTAAAGCTTGAATAGTATAGCATACACCTGTTCATGCAAAGCTGTCTACCCCTCCTCAATTGAACACAACAAATTATACCACAGTGACCTCCCTTCTTGCATTCATTGATTTGTAATCTGAATTACTTCAAAAAGTTTAACGTTCGATCAACTTTTTCAAAGAGTTTATACTTGTCTTCCTACAAAAATATGTATTTGCTTCTTAAATATCATTCTTTTATTTCCACATATATCCCCCAAAACAAATTCAGGGACCCTGTTTCATAAAACTTGACAGTATTAACAAGTCGATAATAACCGTTGTAAGCTAATGAAATCATTGCATTAGATTGGCTGTAACTAAGTGTATGCAAATTCGTTATAGAAATACAACACTTAATATTGATAAAATGTTTCATGAAACAGGGGGCCCAGAACTAATGATACAACATGCAGATTATCATATTCATACCTTGTTCATCTGAGTTTGCTCCTTCATGCCTCAGGAAAAACTTGACCTCATTGCGATGAATGCCCCACTGCTGGAGGATGTCATAGATCTTCTCTTCTTCGTCAATAGGACGCTCTTAAAAGGGGAAGAGGGGATAGAATGAAAAGAGATAAATATAATTGATGCTAATGACATCAGTACGTGTAGCAGACTTTCTTGCATCGTTTGCATACAGTTGTAACCACAAGGCTCATAAATAACAACAAAGTCTAATACCTGAATAGCTATAAGTGGTTTTAAAAAGAGAGAGCAAAATCAAGTACTTCATGTACCTTTTCTAGATTACATATTCCTCAGCGAAGAAAAACATTGCACATCTAGAAATCTATATTTCAATAGGTGCAATAGATGCCAGAAGAAGAAAAAAATGCCACATAAATTTTTGCAAATTTGCACAAGTTTCTTACTATAACAGCTCCTGTTCACAATCTATGAATATTTCATTTCTAAAAGTGTGTCTGGTTACACAGTAATTGCAAATAAAAGTTACCTTTCTGAGAGAAAAATCAATACTATTCTATTCCTGCTCCCCGATATCACTGACACTGTTCATAAACAGAAGCAGAGACTGCGATTGTCTGCTGGAATCATCAACATGCCAGTATAAATTGGATCGCATTATAAAGACATCCACCCATACAATGCTTGTCGCTTCTGTGCATTCCATAGTACCCTGATTCCTTTATGGCAGATGTTTGAGGTTGAAGTTCACCTGTATGAACTGATAGTTTCAACCTCTATGTGCCGTCAACGACTGATGAGTGTCTTTCAAGATTCTACCAGGTTGGGTCTTGTTATTTCATATCCTGCCTAGATCTATACACTATCGTAGGTTGAGGTTGAAGTTCACCTGTATGAACTGACAGTCTGACAGTATCATCTCCAAGTTCTGACAGAGTTGAAACGTATCTCTCATTCCTTCTCTCTCTCTTATGCTTTTCACACTGGCAATATTTTGCTTAACCCCGTACTATGGGTGGGGTTAAGGGGGGGTCTTAGCCCCACCTATAGTACGGGGTTAGGCCTATTCCACTTTCTGTTCAGACTAGGTTTTACCAAAGTGGGCTAAAGTTGGCTAACCCCACCTATAGTACGGGGTTAACTAACCCTGCAAAATAGCAGGGCTAACTCCGCAATTGTGGTGCTAACTCCTGCTAACCCCGCAATTGCGGTGCCAAGCAAATGAGTGTGAACAGAAACGAAAAATAGTCCGGTACTACGCAATGGAGCGTATCGAAGCTGACCAGATGCGAAGTATTTCCAATCATAACATTCACGATATCCGGGGTTAACGAATTGTAGTGCGAACAGCGTGAATTTTCTTATTCTGGAATAGCGGCTAGTACGGGACTACAAACAGCGAGTGTGAAAAGCCAAAAAAGGTAGTCCGGGGTTAAGGACATGATTTTAAACAAAACTACAAGACTCTCTCTCTCTCTCTCTCTCTCCCCCTCTCTCTTTCAAGTCTTGTAGTTTTGTTTAAAATCCAGAAGTACATGTACCTCGGTTGCTGGGTTTTAGAGATTTTGTTGTTTTATTTCTAGACAAGATCTACATTATCTTTGGTTGAGGTTGAGGTTGAAGTTCACACGTTAGAATTGACAGTTTCACCCCTAGGTTCCGACACAGAGTTGACAAGTCTCTTTCTCTTTGTCTAGTAGACAGGTCTTGTTATTTCACGTCCAACTCCAGGAGTATCAAAGATTGAGGTTAAAGTTCAGAAACATGAACTGACATTTTAACCTCTATGTTCTGCCGCATTCTTCCCTTCCCTTCCCTCTCTCTCTCTCTTTTTCTCTCTCTCTCTCTCTCTAACTCTCTCTCTCTCTCTCTCTCTCTCTCTCTCTCTCTCTCTCACTGTTAGTCTTTTATTACTTTACATGTCTATATCTAAATACACCTGACATGAGTAACCAAAGTAGACATACTTTTACAGTGTGTATCACCGGCGAAGAAATGACACAAAGATGTAATGATGTATCCTCTGCTGAGTTTATGCCCTTTTATTTCTATGCTAAGTTTTTTACTAACACATACAAATGCCATTTTTCCAAATTCTTTACTTTGTTTAAATCATTTCAACATGTTGTTTCACCATATTGCATACTTCGAGCAGCATTATGACAGGTGACAAATTGCACTTGTACTATGTTTGAAACACACCGCAAGAAGGCTGTTTAATTTACACAGATTTGGAGAGCTGAACATGGAAGTGTCAGCCTCCATTACAAGGGACCATTGGGAATGATAAATGACAGGTTAAAATTTCACGTTTTACTTCAGCTATGGCCATGAACCAGTCTAACTACATTTATTGAAACAATTATCAATTTGGCTGCAATATGCTTCTGGATGGCTCCAAGCTTTGGTAGATGAAACATGGAAACCAGATTGCTCTATACTATTTACAAATGTAGTTAACACTTAGCAACCTAAGCATACATATGAACAATGAACATACGCCATAAGTTTATCTACAATAAGAAATTGAAAGATTCCACAACCAAGAAATTGAAAGATTCCACAACCAAGAAATTAACCAAGCAATTCCAGACCATGTGAAAACTCGCAGGGACCAAACTTACCACATCCTCTCCAGAGCTCGGCCAGATGACACTGGACCTCTCCTGTCTCTCTGCATAACTCTACCACATCACGGCATCTCGTCTCCGGGGTAATGGGCACATCTGACAATGTATCTGGACTGTTGCTAAGATAAACTCTCAAGATCATCTACACCCGCAGAGAGAAATAAAAAGCGAATAGAAGAAAAACAGAAAGGAAATAATGAATAAGGTCAGGTTGAGCATTACAGGGAAAAGTGCATGTGGGTCTACACACATGATGTATACAAAAGAGAGAATGAGTCACTGTAGCACACAGAGGGTTCTCTGTGAGGTTAATAGTCTCAAGAGAAGCACCCTTTCATCTCAAAAGCAATAAATTGAAAAGTTTGCATTCTGCACAGCTAAACTTTATTGACAAAGATATTTTTTCAGGGTTAAATCACATTAACAACTCCATTTTGAATGCTACTGCGCATTTATAATTCAGAATGGGCATTGTTATCTGGCATCATGATAAGTAATTATAGATTCCAACCTATTGGCAAAGATGTAGTACATAAGCTGCACATTTGGTTTGAAATGTTCAGCTCTTTTTGGGGGGTACAAAATAAAAAAAATGACTTTTACAAATTTGAAAAGCTACAGTCAACTTCTTACATGTAACACAACAAAGGATTCTCTACTTTAGTGCTAATTACAATGGAAATGTAGTACAAAGCCCATACCTTTGTACATTTACATTATACATATACATGTACATGTACTGTACATGTATAAAGTGAACGTGTCCATTGGGATACCGGTAGGCACGCATGCATTATCTACCGGTATTCATAGTGGGTGATTAAGAGATCATATCCCACTTACAATACATGTAAATAATGATGCATGTTTATGCCACAATACGTGAACACTTGTAACCTACATGTATACCAGTACATATGTTTGTTTGTGTATTCATATATTTCAGATTCATGTGGATTGTTTGACCATGCCTTTCATATACAAATTAAGTATATTTAACATTTCAATGGCTCTATTGTGCGGACACACACATTTTTTTCTGTGATCTTTATTTGATTCCCTTCAACGTAATTATAATTCAACAAATTGTATTCAACTTGAATAAGTGAAGTATACAAAATGTTTACACAGAAACAGAAATAAGTAAATGAATTTCAAGCACACAAGCACACAGCCACACACGCAAAAAAAAAAATCAACATCAACAGACGGAACAAATGATTTTAACAAATAAATTCAACAACTATAAGGCGGCTCAAGATTAATCATAGCTGCACCACTGCAGTACTATTCTCAGTAGTATTATCTCCTTGTGTTGATTTAAAGGATTCTCATGTCTAGAATTTCCACAGAGGTGGCTGACATTTGACAAAATTCTTGACATGAAAGATATTTTTCGTGATAAGACAGAGCTACATGTACAGTACTAAATACTACTTAGAATGCAGAAAAAAAAACTTTTTTTAAAACCAAGTATCAAGTCACAACATAACTGCTAGACAAAAGCAAAAATACACATACTGTATATTAACATTAGGGGACAGGAGGAGGTATTCTGTGAATGATTTTATCTGGATTGGAAAGAAATAATTCAAATTTTTTCTAAACATATTTTGAATTGCAACTTTTCATTGGTATTTGTTTGCAGTTGCCTAAAAAATTGTTAACAAAACAGGGAATAATTTTCCTGGTATCGCATCGCAATTAGCTATGCATTTTTGCATGACTGCTATACAAAATATGTTTTGTGTAGCAGTTTTATTCCATAGAAAAGTACAGAATTTCATTTGATATAATTATCCATCAGCTAAAATTGCTAATCAAAAAGTTTGAGGAAAATTATTCCCTGCAAAACATAGACCTACTGTATATGAATGCCTCATCATTAACTAATGACACTCCATAACTTGATGTTTATAAGGAAAATTAAAGTGATTGGCTAGCTTTGCGAATAGCCGATCTAAAAAATTCTCAAACTAAATGAAACATGTGTATGGGTTCATGTATTAGTACTCAAAAACCCTGAAAACTACCATTGTTCAGACTGAAAAGCTGTAAGTTCAACGCAAACCACGATTTTGTATAATATCGCATCTCTGAGACCTTTTAAATTGAGAGTTGAGACCATTACTCGAGTTTTCAAATACTTCCCAAAGGTTTTATGACTTGAGACTCTCAGAGCCATATTTTAAAATTATACCTTGCATGTTTATACCATTTTCAAGTACGGTAACAGAATTAGATATTTCTAAATTCCTAACAATAGCCAATCACTTTAAATCAATTTTTACTAGAATCAAGATTAAATCATTTTCACAACACTATCCCAAGTTGATATCCTTGAAGTAATTGGTTACTCATTTATAATGTATGAGGCACCATTTGGTAGACCCTACACAACTGATAAAATTCTTGTTCCCATGAATTGAATTGAAAAAACTATGTGTACATGTACATGTACATGTACATGTCTCCCTTTTCCATTTCAAGGCTTTGTATTACAAATATGATGGATTACACAATTTGAATACCATGCTGTGTATGTATGTAGGTTATTTATTCACATTCATATTCCATCATAATGTACTGGTGGTACATGAATATCTAAAATGCAATTCACATTATAATTCCAGTCAATTTGAAAATCACAATGTACATCAACTAAAGGTAGAAGTACCTGTCGTTAACGGATTAAATTTACATCACCTCAAAAATCTTTTACCTATTATTAGTTCACAACATCCCCATTTCAAAGTGAAATTTATTTTTAACATATTTCTTTTTAATTTGTCTCTGTTTGAGAGCTTTCAATACCTACATCTGTGTCTGCTTTCAAGTACAAATGTACATGTATCAAGATGTATATATGCACAAATCAAAAACAAAAACACAACACTGTATGTGTTTAAAGTTTTTTAAAAAGAATATCATTGCTCTTGTAGCCGCCACCACCTCCCCCCCCCCTCTCCCACTCCAAAGCTGTCAATTTGGCAGCATGGTTGGGTGAGTAAATCTCATAAAACCATTCAAAAGATGGTTTTAAGAACTGCAGTTCATCAGGCAGACACAATAGATTTACATGCCTGATTTGCTACATGGCCATGATTCACACTGACTTGGTACAAAACTCAACAACTTTCCAAGGACAGTCAAAGTGGCCCACCCATAATACAGACTTACATGTGAGCTTTCTGTATCCATATACATGTACTGTAGGCCTATATTTAATTTCACATACTTTTTCCACTTTTCCATTTATAATTCTTCAATTATTCTTTTTTTCCCCTCATAAGTCATAACATTTAGGACTCTACATGTACATGTAGGTGTATCCTACAGGAAGCACAACCTGTGGACTCCACACCTGGGGGTGTTTCACAAAGATTCTAAGTCGAGCTTACATGTAACTCTAAGTTGGACTTAACAACTATGGAAAGCCATTAGCATCCTTGAAATTATTTTGTAAAAGTTATTTTAAAAGGCATAAAATGTTGATTCAAATCATTCATATTTTCTATTATCATGGGAGATTTCATGTTCTTGATGTGGAATTTATGAAAAGTCTGAAATACTTAAATTTTTGCTCAAGAATGTATTTCATTATGAGGCTACAAATGGCTCTCCATAATATTTAAGTCCAACTTAGAGTTAAGTTCGACTTAAAATCTTTGTGAAACACCCCCTGTACATGTATACCCGAATCAATCAAGTACATTGGAGCCCGTTTGGAGGTCTACTTCTAAACCAATGTACATGTACATGTAGTACATAAAAAAGTTTGCAAACACACATACATGTATTTCAAGACATGCATTCTTGACATGCACTCTTGACATGCACTTTTTCTAGTAAAAAGTGATAAATAATGTACATGTATGAGGAAGTGATAAAAAAAATACTGATGGTCATAAAATATCATGTCATGAAAGATTCTGAATACATGTACATGTAATACTAATAATCATTCTTTAAGTTTTTAAACTTCCTCTTTTCAAAAGAACCCTTTCATTGAAATTATATAGGTTGCGTTTATCGACCAAATTTTTGGCTAGAATCAGGTTTCTCAAACGTCTTTCAGGCAAATTTAGAAGTTGATAAACGCAAAGCCTTTTTTAAAGGGCTTTAGATATGGGCATATCTAAAGACGCAAAAAGGTGCGTTTTGAATGTGACATACAGCCAGAGATATCGATAAACGCAAAGCTGTTTTGAACCTCACATACAAATAGGAATTCCCAGGCTAGTTTCCGGTTCAGAGAAATAGCGCTGAGCAGCTGCCAAGAGACAAGGCCTTTATTGTGAGACGATAAATGCGACATCCAGCAAATCACGATCGTATAGTGGGGTTCGATAGTGGGGTCTGATAGTGGGATACGATATGTACAGTACATATCTAGCAGCAAGCCTCGATAAACACGACTAATCGACACGATCCAGTAGAAACATGTACATACACTGTACATATGTCTGTGTGGTGTCATGTGATAGAGCAAATTAGAGATAATTTGTGTTCTCCATTCAATATTTAAAAAAGGCATCCAGGTCATCAAAAACCATTATGACAAGGACATGTACTTGCTCTAATTGGTCTTCATCTCAAGTTTCTGAGAAATCAATAAAACCTGCTCTTAGCCAAAGCTCTTCCAATGTTGACATTCACCGAGACAGTTCCTTACATCGTAGGATTCACCAGGGTACAGTCTGCAGGAACATGTACTAGGGAAACCTTATATTCCTACATCGGTTCAATGCAAATAGCCATAATGGACAGGGTACTAGAGCGGAGCAAGTAGGAGATGACCATGAGCAATTTGAGCATATTTTCATTTCCAGCTGGGCAAATATACAATCAATGTGACATTTTTCAATGATCCTGATTTACAAAATACACTTGAATGAGTACATTTTAACAAATTTGCTATATTTTCCATGTATTTCATGCACTGGTCAAGTGATCATTTTGTAGTGACCCTCAAACAAGGGTTTGTCAATGCTGTTTCTTGTACATCCATGTGTACATCCTTGTGGTCACAATCACATTTCACAGGCCAGTCAAATACAATATTTTTTTTTCACATATCGGTATGGGTACATGGTAAAATTGCTCTAGTCTCTCCAATGAATTCACAAAATATTTTTTTTTTATTGAAAACAAAAAAGGCTTACAATATACATTGTATTTACAATGTAGTCCCCTTTTTTGTAATACTTTTTTTTACCAGAGCTGTATATTTTTAATAATGCTGGTAAAAGCTCCCATTTTCTACATGTACAATGTACATTGTACAATCCCCCCTTTTTTTTTCTTTTTTAATGAATATTAGACAATATTATTAGCATAAGTTCATGAATAGTTTGAACAAACAGACAACATTTGTTACCGGTACTTAAAATTTCTTTCACTAACCGTGTGTACGTTTATGTGTACATGTAGAATGTACAGTACACGTACCTGTATGTACTGTATGTACACATGGTTAGAAAAAGGATCAATTGTCCTGAAAAAAACACAAAAACTTTGACCAAATGTGCTTCAATGCTAACTGACCTTGACTACTTATTCTGGATCATGGTACATGTATTTTTAATCATTTTACCGGTAGTCATTTTACTATTATTTAAAGCATTTTTAGGATGTTCTGGAAGTTTTTACTAATCTCAGGGTCTGGGCAGAACTTATAGAATTACCAAAACAGAAGCTATAAAATGTAGAGTACACATGTCGCATGTACCCCCCCCCCNGTCCTGCTAGAATAAAAGTTTTGCAATATGAATATGGAATCCGAAAAATGATGTTATCTCAATGTAATCACAGCAGATAACTTGTTAACGATGTATAACTGTAGTTTGTACACATTTCATTCTTACATAGTGCAAAATTAAATTGTCATCTATATCACATCAAATTAAAGTTTTTCAATCTAATCTTTTAAAAATACGACATAGACTACTGTAATAAATCTTATTATAAATATACACCATACTTCCATAGTAGTACATCAGAAAACAAAGCTTCCTTGCAAGTTTGCAACCTCTTAAATACAACTGCGAATATAACAGGTTAGTTTTGTTAAATAAAAAGGAAGATAACTGAAAAGTATACGTCATGTGAGGAAAAAAATAAAATCCTCATCTGATGATCCGACTGCTTGTCAAATAAATAAGAGCATTGAAACAATTGATTTAGCCATCCACAGCCGCCGCACAAGCTCATTCATAGTCATACACTTGACAACTTGACACAACTTCATTACAGGAAATACAACATGGTGAGCTACAAAATATATGAATCAAGAACAACAAAAGTCATGATTGAGCAGTAGCACAAGCAGTCTACAACACATATCCACCGAGGCCGCGCTCACCAGCGCAGCTCCCCCAGCACTTGGGGGATGTGATCCCAAGTCTTGCAGTTGCATGTCAAGTCGACTAGCAAACTCGCACACACACACAACGGTGAAGATAAATCGAAAGAAACGTATCCTACTCCACCGCAACAGCAAATACAACATCTAAAAACCAACAAAATTTAAGAATTAAAATTATCTTAAGTAGGTTCTTTGAAATATCGTTGTTTATTACCTGACCAGGAAGGCCGTTGTGATCCATATTTAAAGTGTTGTTCGTCCGTCGAATCGTTGTACACAACATTAATGATAGGTCCCACACGTACAATTAACTGCATGTGATTTAGTGGGATGCGCTGCATTCAATTGCTGTACAAATGCAATGCAATGGCAAGCCGTGTATTTTCAAATTGACTCATCATGACGTCATGAGTTCGACCATTCGAGTTGTGTGGGAAAATGTGAATGAGGAGGGGAGGGGGCGGGGGCGGCATTACAGATTATAAATTTAATCACGATAAAAATGCACAATATCCTCATTTATGACAAGCATAAGTTTCACTATTAAAAGGATAAGAAAAAGAAGAAGAAG